>VZTX01002287.1:0-58759 GCA_013400915.1 Pardalotus punctatus | reverse complement strand
CTTCCTTCCTTCCTTCCTTCCTTCCTTCCTTCCTTCCTTCCCAAAGAGAAATTCCCAGCTCCACAGGATAAAACACAACCCAACACATCAGCAGGAAGAACAAACAAAGCCTGAGCTGTGATGCCTTGCCTGTTCACTAGAAGGCTGCAGAGCGGCCTTGAGGCTACAAATGTTCAGCTGCTGGAAAGGAGTCAGGAGGAAGCCCAGGAGGCCACATCTGTGAGTGTGTGAATGGAGCGGAGCTTCCCTCCCACACAACAGGAATGCCATCAGAAGGATGTGCCCTGTGCAGGAGGAGGAAAATTAATCTGTACATCGCTACAGAAACCCAGACACAGTGTCACTGCCAAAGCACCAAAGACAGCTCAGTTTGTGACTATGACTCAAAATTACTACAGCAGAGATCTTTAAATTATGTTGATAAAGGAGGAAAGTATTTAAAAAGGGGAAACATTCTTTTAAATAAAATTATATAAGAAATTATGGCATCACCAGGAAATGTAACAATAGGTTATTTCATGCCTGCAATGCATTAAGATTATGGATTCTGAAAAGAAATGGTCTTCATAGAGCATAATATAAACTATAGTTTTCTCACAATTTCTAAACTCTCAGCTGTCTCTCTATTCAGAGATTCTGTTTCAAGAGGTCTTTTTATCTGTGATATCTTGGAATTGTAGCAGTGTAGAAGGGGGCATTGCATAGCTGTATGTGTAAATGCAAATTAATTTCCTTTGGAACTCTGCCTTGCCCTCTGATTGAAGTAACGTTCTCCAGACTGTCAAGAATATAAGGATAAAAACCGCACGTGTGCAGCCTCCCAGTTGTGCTACATACAGGTTATAGTCATAGCTTAATCTTAGACAGTTACTGGATTAAGATTTACATACATAATTGCAGAAAAGTGGTTCTCTGAAACAGCTGAAATATCGCAGAATTTATAGATTGCATACAGTTTGCCAGAAACCATGATCTGTTAATATCAGACTCAAAACAAAACCAGAAAAACACAGTAAACACAATTTTTCCCATGTAAGAGATTATTTGATTCAATGTAAATTCTCTTTATTAAGGCAGTTCTGCTCTTTATATGTGATCCAAGAAAATTTTATTTCATTATGGAAGAGACAGGAACATATCTTTGGTTTTCATGCTGTAGTTTCACTTTCTCCTCCCCCACCTGTCCCACCATTGTCATTTATTATTTACTGCAACACCTCCATCACAACAAGAAAGGGAGTGTTAAAATCTACAAGGATTAGGCCATTTGAAAATTGATGATGGGAAAGATAGTGTTTATAGCACTCTTTAGCACAGTAAAACAGAAAATTATTGGGTAAGATTTCCACCAGTGAAAAGCTTATTCACCAGTTGTGGGTCTGTTTATCTGTTCTTGTTAACAGAAGTGCAAACATCCTGAAAAATATTGTTCTGTACCTTGTAACTGTGTATATTGTACATTTTATTATTTAGTTCTTTTGGCTGGTAGCTTGAAACAGATGGGACTCCTAGAAAATAAATATTTAACCCAGCAGGCCAGTAGCTAATGTTTGAAATCATATCTAGTGAAAGTATAATGGCATTTATGGCATCAATAGTTATACAAACATTATGCCTATAACATCTTTCCCTAGCCTTCTATTTTCATTTGTTCATAATTTTATGAAAATGTGCCCTTTGCAACTAAGAGTTTCCTTACCTTGTTGAGCTCAAACATATTCTTTGTAGAAGGTTAAAAGAGAAAGAAAAATCTTTTCAACAGTTTTAACATGTGCATCTGGAAAAATATGCTCTCCTTTATGCATTTTTACTTATTTTTGTATATTTCAGAAATCATTCTCTTATGAAATAAATAAATATATAAATTCTAAAAAAATGCAATCCATGAAATGGCACTTACCCTAGACGGAAAAAACAAAACAAAACAAAACAAACACAAAACCCCAAAAAAGACTAAACCAAAAACCTCAAAGGCATAATTAAATAATAAAGTTTTAAAACACTGAAATTCTCATGCTGGGCACCTCAGTGGATAGAAGCAAAAGGACAACTCTATTAGCAAGTCCAGATGATGTAGAGCAGTATGACTACAGTGAACCCACAAAAATACATCAATTTACATATTAAGCTGAGCTGAATCCAAGGGCCTGGTGAGCTTCCTCTCATTTGAGTATATCAAATTGCATCTCTTCCTTTGCAACAAAAAGCCTGAGAATGCTTCCATATTGTTAGGATTTTGCATCTCTGAGGGCGAGGTTCTGAATGGTTTATTGAAACACTTTCAGAGAGTATCTTTTGAGAAGTTTATTTTAGGTAGTATAGGACTCCAAGGAAGTGAGTTCCTGCCCTGTAAGATCACACTGATACATCATTCAGATTTCCATTCTCCTTTGGTACAGGACTTAACCATGGACAAAACCTCTCTTAGGTCATGTGTGAGGCTGGGGAAAATGATAGTAGTCAAGGAGTACTGCAGTGTAAAAGGGATTGTGGTGGGTTTATTCCACCAAAAAGTGACCACCAGGTTCTCCAGTAATCATGATCTCTTTCCCAACTCATGCATCAAAAGAAGAGGGAAATTGGCTGCGGCAATCTTAGCACCCCTAACACCCCCCACAACATAAAGGTATCTATGATATCCATGTAGTGAGGCAGCCAAACTTCTGCCTTCTATCTATAAACTGGGTCTAAATGAGTAAACACAGGACAATAGAGATTCCCTAATTTTCATTTCTGGAGTACACCTTGTACTTTGCTCAGATCTTACCACAGTACTGAACTTCCTACAAGATGATAACCTTCCCTGTACTATGAACACCACAATAAAATGTTTGTCTAGTAAGTGTGACTAATTTAAAGTTTCTTATCTTACAAGTTTGACCATGCAGCGTGCTGTGACGCAAATGTTGCAGGTGTGGGAGCCCGGTATGAAACTCAGACTGATTATTGATTGCAACACTAGGGCAAAAAAATGAGGGAGGTAGCGAGGAATCAGCCTTCTCCCTCGAACTTGCAGCCAGTGCTGGTGGCCATTACAACTACTACACTCTATATATTGCAGAATAAATTCCTGGACAGTATTTGTAGTCAGCCCAGGACTACCAACTGTTGCCCTCATCACACCTATTGGGAGAATTCGAAATATAAAAGGACCTCTGTCTTTTAAATGTATAGCACAGCAGCTGGGAAATTGCCTTTGTTCGGTGTAATTCTTTAATCTTGTTTTCTATGCAATAAATAATGAGCTTAGAAAAAACACCTTATGTTTTCCTGCCTCCTTCGTATCTTGAATTATTGAATTCGTACACCATCACAGCACTTGCATGTGCAGTTTACTGTGCAGTCATGTAAAAGCTCATTTGTTTACCCTTCAGTGGAAACCTGAAAACTTCAATCTACAAAAAGATAATGCAATTGACACAAAGAAATTAAGAGAACCATGCAATAAATCAAGATTATGGAGCCAATCAGCTAATCTTCAAGTGCTGAGAAATCAAACTAGTGGTTGTGGTTCTCTTCAAAGATTCTGCCACTGAATGGTGGAAATAGCTGGACAAGTATGGTAGAGACGCAGGTGTGTCAGAGTTCTAGCAGTCTATATTAGCAGCCAATTCAGATCAGAGTAATTGATTTTCTGTCTTTTCAGGTAACAAAATGTGATATAGCCATTATGTTATCAGTGTTTTTATTAGAGGAAAAAAATGGAGAGGAAAAAGAGATGAACACCTTGTCAAAATCTACATCTACACTAGTTAAAACCCTTACAGAAGTCTTGAAAAATTCCTCATGCTTATTGAAATCTATAAGTTGGCATTTATGTCAGTATAAATGGAATTGTGCTGTCTTTACTTCACTTAGAGCATAGTGCTTCAGTTCTCCAGGGATACACTTCACTGTCAATTCACATTAGGCCATTAGAGCAAAAAGAGCTTTTCTAACTTCAGATGGAAAATAATTTTCTACCATTGTTTCTATCACTAATGTACAGTAAAGGGTTTGGCTTTGAAACATGGTATATTTTCTCATCAGTGACTGATACTCTGTGCTATAGCAACAGCCAGATGCATACAAGGTTCACTTCCCTTGCCTCTTTTTGTGACAGTGTCACATCCCTGAACGGCTGGGGACTTGTCAG
Source organism: Pardalotus punctatus (assembly GCA_013400915.1). Lineage (NCBI taxonomy): Eukaryota > Metazoa > Chordata > Aves > Passeriformes > Pardalotidae > Pardalotus > Pardalotus punctatus. The sequence continues at coordinate 54,624 of VZTX01002287.1, read as the reverse complement.
TCCTTCTGCCTCTGTTCTAATCAACATCTCAGTTCCTGTTATCTCCAGAGAGAACACGATACCACCAATTATTTGAACTTTAGAGAATAATAACTTAACACTACAGTTAAGGTTTCTTGTAATATCAGTATTTTTATTTGTATACTTTATTTTTGTTATTAAAAATTTCTGAATGAACTAAATGAAATTAAATATTTTGTTGTAATCTTAGTATGTTTTCAAAGGCTTTTTATAGAATTCTCATCATATATTTTGGATTGTCATGGATCTGTTATTTATTTCAGCAGTCATTTAGACCTCATAAATATAATAACCATAACAGGACATGACTCACAGCTGTAAGGCTCATAAATTAAGATAACTTATCTTTTCCCCCCTTTACAGGATATCTGCTGCTTTAAATCACTGCACCAAGTTTAATTTACTGTATATTTTTCTCCATTTTCACAAAGAAGTGTTTTCATGGGAATGAGAAATATGTGAAGGAATAAATTAATACAAAGACCTTGCTTCTAGGGAAATTAACAAATTTTTTTCTGTCTGGGAATAATAGAACTGATATCCTTCCTAGACAATCACATATATTATGAGGATATCCTAAATCTACTGTATATAGTTCTAACCCAACTTTTAAATGGAAATAAACAATTGATTTTTATGTTGGTAATTTTTTGGTCTTATGAATTCCTTTAGAGAGATTTTACTGTGCAGTGTGTGAAATGAAGCCTGCTTTACCAATATGCTAAAAGTAAACTTGGATAAATTATTCATTGCAGAATATTTGGTTGCAAATGCATCCCTTTTCCTATTAATTAATCATAAACACACTAGTCCTAATTTGTAAAATATATGAACAAGGCCTAATTTCCCTTTCTGTTGTGCTAACTGTAAGAGGATGTACTAAAATAGAAAAATATAGAAACATAGGTTTAAAGAACTGTTTAAAGGAAAAGAATTCTTTCTGCTCATTAAAACTTTCTAAAGAATGCTTATTGGCCTGACCAGTTGTTTGCAAACTCTTAAATGACAATTCTCAGAAGTTCATGCTTTTGGTGAGCGCAGCTGCTCACTTTGTCTCCAGAGATTGTGTTTCTATAGATTGTTGTTTCCTATATGAGATCTTTTAAAGCTAGAAAGAAGTCATTAGGTCAAATAAAGACCCTTGGAGTTAGCTTTCCCATGGAAAGATTTATTTGTGTTTGAGTGTATGATTCAGGGCTTTTTCTTAACTACAGAGGCAGTTTTGTATGAATAATGGCTGCCACAATCTCTCAGAGCAATCAGAACCTCAGCTCTTTTCTTTGCAGGAACATGTGTGAGCCGGTTTTTACACTGTATGCGGTTAAAATGAGAAAGAGAGAGACAAAGAGACCAAAAATAGAGGAAAAGTTTGAGTAGTCTGTTATTTAGTCTTGTTGGCATGTTTCATGTGTAATCTCGGCAGTTGTATCTCAGATACTTAGCTGTCAACACCTTAATGAAATATTCAGTAGATCAAATTCTGTCTGTACCTTAGCACACATGTAAGCAAAGATTGAATCTACATCAGTTTGACTTGCAAAAATGGGGACATTTTCCTCTCTTGCCCTTATTATTATTATTATTATTATCATTATTATTGTTATTACCCTCACATGAATGTTATTTAATTAAATATTTTGATGTTGTATGAGGCCTTGGATATAAAAGAGAACTGATTATTTCTGTTTGGTGGATTTTTCCACAAACACTATATAAGAACCAGTAAGTATTCAGTCTGTGTCAAGTGGTTATAGCATGGTGTTAATAACTCCAAGATCACGGGTTTGAACCCCATATGGGCCACTCATTAAGGGTTGGACTCGATGATCCTTGTAGGTTCCTTCCAATGCAGAATATTCTCTGATTCTGTGATTCCAAGAGTTGGATTTTGACTTAAGCCTCACCCTGTATCTGTTGGTGGTATAACAGAGCTCCCAGTAGTGCATGAATGAAGCACGATAAAATCAATTCCTGATTTCCCCTTTTGGTAGACAAGGACTATGTCTGTTAGCAGTTTATTATGACGTCCAGGTGTGTCACTTGTTGTGTGGGGAATGTAGAAGAGACTGCCAGATCTATACCTCCTGCCTGCCTCTGAAAGTAAGGCATTAATAACTTTGCAATCGGTCTTTATTCTACACTCCAACTTGACTTTGTGCATTATCAAAATGAATATTAGTGTGAGGGGAAGAATATCGGCAACATCTCTGCCCATATTTCTCAAGAGTAAAGAACTTTTTTTATTAGAGGGACAGAAAATGGACTATTAATTGTATTGGTAAGGCAAAAATGCCTGAGGGTAATTTAACACCTAACAGTTGTTCTATGCAAGAGCAAGAATGTGAACTTTTATTGTTTGCTTTAGCATATCAACAGTTCAAACAGCTAAGAAAATCTACTATGTTACACCTTCTGAATATAGTGGGTGTAAGCACACATTAGGCACATACTTTGAATTACTGATAGCTTGGGCTTTAAAGAGCTGAAGAACAAAGAAACACATGGAGAGATTGTCTGAATCATGTTCAAAATAAAACACTCCCTGTACTTGACCCTGGAGATTTATAGTTGCATTCTTTAGTTTATCCCAGCCTTTGGCAAAGTTCCTAATTTCTGAGTAATACCCCTGCAAAAACCTTGAGAGTCTTGCTTTTATGCAACAAGGTTAGTCAATAATTCATGAGGGGATTATTTCTTGCAAAGGCAAACTTTTTTTCCCAGGACACAATTTTAAAATCAGAAATATATAGATTACAAATTAACTAAAACAAAATAAAAACAAATAGCTTTTTATGCTCCTAGTATTGCCTTTAAAATATCCCATGGCAACACAAGCCAATGTTTTGAAAGTACAAAGACACTAAAACAGAAGTTTGCTTTTCAGGAACACTGTGTACTTACAATATAGGAAGATTATGAGGAGTTGCTGCCCCGGACTGTTTTGAAAAGTGCTAAACTCAGAGACTGTGTTTGAACAATCTGCCCTTCAGAATCCAGAGGCAAAACTGAATTAAAGGACTCCCTCCAGTGAAGGAAGCCTCTTGCAAGTCTCACAGAAGGCTTTCCGAACTGTCATTCCCGTAAAAACTTTGAATTCCCCAACTCTTTTTCTTCACAGATGAAGGGGAGATCTGAAGGAAAGATGAAGGTAAATGGTAGCACCTTTCCTTGTTTAGGGCCATCAGTTATGAACTTTCGCTTCCACTGGGAACTTGAGCAAGCTGATCTTTCTTACAGAAAAAACAAAACCCACCTGCCTGCCCCATCACACTTCAGGGCATTTAATTGTTGATAGGAGGAGCAGAAATCACTAAGGAGGAATTTAAAAGTTGTCCAGCATTTCCCAACCTCATTTCACCCTCCTCAAAATAGTAATTTGAACCTGAGTTTCAGATGTCCTAGACTAGCAATTTAATCTGTAGGGTATGAATTAATTCATGCTCTTCTACTCTTGAAGTCTCTTGTTGGAATTTTCCACACCATATAACAGATTAAATGTTCATTGTTACAAGAAGCTGAACATTTAATCTTGCTAATAACTTACCCTTAGGTTATATAGTTACATATTTTCTGCCCCTTCTGGCTACCATTCCTTCCCTCTCCCCTCATTTTGCCAGCCAGCGATTATTTATTATTTCATACCAATGTAAATTCAAGTGGAGTTTGAAGAAAGAAGTGCATGCTGTAAGACACTTCAAAAAGCACTTCTTGCTTAAGTCTTGCTGTGGATCTAGCTCAAGATAACTACGTTTCTTTGTAGATACCTTGCTTGCAAGTGGTTTTAGACAAAGGATAGGACAATAATTACTTTATGAATGTGTTTTCTAAAGCAAGTAAAAGAGATTTTTCTTAGTGGCATATTTCATAGTTGTGATATTTTTCATAAAAACTCACAAGAATATCATAATTATATGCAAAGTGTGAAGATAGCAGAATTAAGAGTGTCAGAAACAGATACCATTGACACGGACAGTAGATTAACATACTTTTGAGAGGTGTCTCCCTTTCCATTTAATAATGACATTTGACAAGTAATGAGATGTTTTGAATGAGGGAAGATATTATGATCTAGCAGATTATTTGAAATAACATTTGAAGTCTTAATTAAAGTTCTTCTGAAGTTGATTAAAAGACTATCATTGCCTCAGAACATTATGCATTAAGGTCCCAAAAGCTGCCACTGTTCATTATCATCAGCTAAATTTTTTTTTTCAGATAAAAATTGTCATGCTTCTATTGTTATTTACTCTAAAATGGAACTATTGTTGGCTTTACTTTTAGGGAACTTGCACTGTTCCTAGACCTTCTCTGCTGCCATTGTCAATGTTACAGTTTGTACAAACAGATAACCTCAAAACTGAAAAAGCCCTCTCATGAAAGTACTGTAACCTTATTCCCCAAGTGCAAACCTCTGAAACCTGTGTCTAGGGCAAAACCTTTAAAGACTGATTTAGTCCCTGAAAAGACCAAGCACCATCAAAATCCAAAACCCCCTGAAGTCTGACTAACACTTCAAGGGCCTTTATACTCCTTATTGTATGGAAACTACATCTGAAAAGCCCAAGGCCTGCTATATTGTAATCTGCCTCCAGGAAGCTGCCTGAGTGACAGTCAAAATTCTCTGAAAGTTTGCCCCAAACGAGGTGTTTCATCTTCTGTTTTCAACAAATTGTCCTTAAAAAAAAACAAAAACAAAAAAAATAGAATGTTTTTGGGAAATGTCTGTCTCTCTCCTGTAAGAAAATATTGCTGTACAACTTAAATTTTCCCCTTTTGATTAATTTAGACTGAAAACATTCACAAATGCCTTTGCTATCTTCAGTGAAGTTCGTCTTTGTGAGGGAACAAAGCAAAAGAAAAATAATGTAAACAGTATTATTTTCCCAAATAAATAACCAAAATAGGTCAGTCTGTATGCCACAGTAGAGCTTTTCTGAAGATTTAATTGTTTAGCTTATTCCCAACTCCTTCAACATGGACATTCTCCATGACAGGACAAGACTTTCAGTGTGCTCCAGACCAAGGACACATTGCACCAGGTGATGGGTAACAAATACACGCGAAGTCAGGTCCCAAAGAGGAGTTGGAGGCACGAGAAACATGACCTGCCACTTTCTCAGCACACCTAGTTACACCAAGGTATGGCAACAAAATTTTGAAATGGAAAATTTGAGGTTTTTACTGGAAAGGAGGAACATTTGTCTAAATTTTTTGTATTTAACATTTGTTTGTAAAGAATTAATAGATTTATGGGAAAATATGTTAAATATACCTATTTCCATCAAAATAGTCTACATCAATAACAATAATAATTCCAGGCCACTTTACAGACCTGGAAGAGGATAGGAGCTGTCAAACTCCAGTTTGTGAAAATTTTATATTTCATACACAATAGCTCTTATTTAGAAAATTCAATATAGTATATGTTTCTAGTTTCTATTGACTAGTAAATGTTCCTTTCTTGTCTTCCCATGAAATTGAAAGTTACTATAATGATTTTAGTCCATAGATATTTTATAGCTATGAAATAATATCTAAATCAGTTAAGAAATTTAAATCAAAGTAAATCTCTTTTCTGAACATTCAGTTTCTTGTAAAAAGTGCCACAAGCATACCAGCCAACTATTTACTTCCCATTTTGTTACTCTTTGTTCTGTAAATATATGTTTACAGAGGGTCTAACTTTCTCTGATTTGAATAGCGAGAGAATACAATTTATTCCATTGCTATTTACACAACAGAAGCTAGCATTTGTACAACTCCAAGAATTTCCTAATAAAATTGTAGTAATTTTTAACCCATGAACTTGTAGGGTATCAAAACAGGATTTGAAAATACTGAGAATTATTGCAAACATTTCCTCAACTGAATCTGCAGTTAATTTTGAGCATATTTGACTGGATGAAACAAGTTAGGAATTTCCTATTGGAAGACATGTAAATCTAGATCAATCTACAAAAGGGAGATGTTTTTTATTAATTGCATATGGAAATGGTTTCTTATGAAAACTTTTTAGTCTAGAAACTATGATATAGAGGACATAATTACTTAACAGAAACTTTGAAATGCACCAAAATGTTTTCCCATCATCATTACCAAGTAGCTGTGCCAAAAAGTTACGAGCATCAAATAGTGTCGAAATGTCCTTTGCTTAAATGAACTGTCTTTCTTATGTGTACTAGATTTTTATTGTATGAACCAGAAGCTGCAGAAAAAGCCCTTTGCTTCTTTTCCTAAAATTCCTCAGAAACATTACTCACCTGATGCACAAAGGTGTCAAAGGTGAAAAGCTTATTCCAAATCCAGGGACCTACATTTGAATCTAACAAGGAATCATTGTTGCTGGCCACGAATATGGGATGGAGACTCATATGGTGATGACTGGAAAAAAAGCTGTATTGAAGGAGGCCAAGGAAGGACAAATGATCCATGCCAGAGTATATCACTGCAGTTCTGATACTGCATAAAAATTACTTCATCACTAAATTCCATTTGTGTTGTATCACCTCATGTTTCCACTGACCTCAGGGTCTGACTGACAGTAATAAATCAAAGGTGTGAACATCATAACCTTCCATTTGAGCATTTTGTACTTAAAATCATCAGTATTATCATCAAATAATATGGACTCTGTCTCTAAAGTAGCTTATTACCCCTGCTAAGGCAGTATCTTTGGCTGATCATCATAGCTCAAATCTTCATAAAAATATTTTTAAAACAACAGTTAGTATCTGAAGGATGTTTCCTCACTTAAGTGCTTAATTTTAGCCACCTAATTTTTATTTGTCTAAGTATAAATTAATCACCTAGCCCCCACTGTATTCAATGAAAAAGTATATTCATCTCCAGAGTGCTAGAGATGACCTTACATGGATTAGATGTTGGGTTTGATTGTGTTCTGACAACAACTTTCAGTAGGCTAAAATTAGTGAGGAGGGTGCCTCAGTTTGCAAATCTATGTCTTTATGTCTTCTGTTTAATGTAGTAAGACAAAACAAACCTGAATTGGGTCATATGACTGACAAATGATTAATTTAAACTTATATCTGGCTCACTCTGAGACTTTATAATCAGTGGAAATCTGAGCATTGTGAAGACAATAGTTATTAAATTCTAGAGTGCTATTTAGATCATTCTAAGGAGGCAAATAAAGTAGATCAAGTGGATTATGGCCTAAAAGTACCTATATCTCCCTGTTATAGGGTCCCCTATAATTATAAGGGGACCCTGGGGAACCTAAATTAGTGACTTCCCAAAAAATGTAAACCAACGTGTACTGCTCAGCAATTTTTCTTTAAATTCTTTTTCAGAACATAAATACCCTGAATTTCTCCTGGCTCTCACATGTATCACTCTTTTTTTTCATGTTCAGTCTACTTAAGCTAATTAATAAGATGTAGAAGGTATGGTGTCTAAGTATGCCTGAACTCAAACACTGAAAAAGCTAATGATTAAAAATACTTTCTCCTTTTACTTATTAGTACTACAATAATTATGAGTACCAAATGACAGCCAACAAAAACACTTAAGAGAATCATGATGGGTATTCTGAGGATAAATCCACAGAACAAGGATATTACTTCTTAGACCTCAGTTTCCTAATCAAGTTATTCTGCAATTAAAAATCATTAGTACAGTGAGAACGACTGAGCAAATGACCATTTGTACAGGATATGGAAAAGAAACATTCAGCATTGCTCAGATAAATATTTACTTAGCTGTTCAAAACTACTTGCAGACAGAGAAAATATTATGTCCAATGACACCCTTTGCAGTTGTCACAAATACATTTAAAGTGTTCTAAAAACAAGCAGAGATCTGCCTTTTACAGTCACTGATCATATTTGGGAGCAGAAGTATTGGATGATGGTACCCACAATTTCTCCCTTCAGGCACCCAATTCTGCCCTGACAGAATTTCTGAGATTGTTTTGTGTGCTGTTGGAAAGCAAAGATGCGTAAGTGGCAGATGTGGATTTTTACATTTGCAATGCCTTTCTGTCTGAGTAGTGATGGTTCTGATAGATATTTTGACATGGCATGCTGACAAAAAACAGGGAAGCAGGCATGCTTAGGATGAGCTGGAAGACCACTGAAGTAATTTTAGAAAATAAAGACTGTCAAAAACAATAACATGAATACACTGATCTCTATTAAGGGTGTCACAAGATAGTCAAAAGATATTGTGTGACAGATATCCAGAATAAACTGCTTATGTCACTGTGTCAGGCCCACACTGGCTGCCTTCCAAATGTCCAGAAGGTCTGAAGTGTTGACCAGTTGCATTAGCAGGCATAAGAGCCTGAGCTCATCTATATGTGAGTTTTCTATTTCTTGTGTTGCAATCACTCAGATAATCTTGCTTTAGTCTTCCTGATGCCACATGAAAATTAAAATGGTTTTGCATAATGAAGAAAAAAACAAAACTGCAGTATGGTTAAGCACAGGAATTGAGAAAATCAAGAAAAACATCCCGAAATCATCAGTATTTCTTAAGATAAATAATTATATTTGTATTTTGTAATTTATTTATTTGATTTGTTTAATTATATTTTCTTTATTTCCATTGCCTTCAGGAAAAGGTTACAGTGGGCAAAAAAAGGAAGTTAGCTTTTTTAAGTGAAAACAGAAGCTCATAAATAAATTTCTTCTGGAAAGAAGACTGGGAAAAAATGTGACATTAACTGAAACTCAAAAATGACAAATACATGGAAAATTCCAAAATATACCATGTTGAAGAAGTCCTTGACAGTGTAAAGTAGACTGATGGACCTAAGCCCCATGAATTTTCAAAGAGAACTGGGTAACTAATTGTCATTGCTGCCTTTGAAAGTGTTCCTATAATCAATCCTTAAAAGACTTTGCATTCTGCTGCAAATTTTACTATAAAAAGCAATGTACCATGTATTAATTTCATGCACTTTCTTTATAATTATTTAATAAATTTGAAGAGCACTTCCTATTCTGCTCACTTTTGCAATAAGTTCATTAAAAGAACTTGTTCTTAAGGAATTACAGCACTTGGATTTTACTTCAGGGTCAAATTGCAAAGCCCACTCATAGCCGATGATGAAAACAGATGCTTAGTGTAAGTGTATGCCTAAGAATGACAAAAATGGCCATCAAAGACAGGGAAAGAAGATCATAAAGTTCCAGAGAAATCTGGACACCAACATTCTCAAAAAAATTGGGAAATGAGTTCTCTTAACCATTTTAATCTGAGAATGAAATGTTCACGAAGTGGAAAAATTCTTATTGTCTTCAGAGTTCCAGGATTCAACTTGTCCATTTCCTAATTAATTATTACAGATAATACTGAAATAATTAATTTCACAGAAACTAGTCTTGACATTATATCTATCTTATCTGGCCCTTCATTCAGAAAGGAAATCAAACATATTTGACCCAAATAACTGAAATGTCATTTCGGCCTTCTTGTGGCCAAGGTGGTGCCCATGGTATGATCACAGAAAGAATTTCCCCCCAGATAGTCTAAAAATATTATCAGAATAATCAGTTGTTTTTGTTTTCTGTGAGTGGTTCACAGGGGACAAAGTGCCAGCTGCCTGTGTAAATGACCCTAAAGGAGGGTTTGCTCTCAGCCAGGTGTGCCCACGAGACAAAATTCTCAGAATGGTAGAAAATGAGATTGGGTAACCAGTATATGAAAAAATACTATTGTTTCCTCTCTATTGCATCTCTTTGGTTGTTTTACTGTTTTTTAGCAGCTGAGGGTAGAGCCTAGCAACAGTAGCATGTGTACATAAAAGCAGTAAATCAAAGAAAGCAAGGGAATGGATTTTTATAACAGATTATGATATCCTATTTGAATATTTCATAAATTCTGCTAAGATACCTCCTATGTAATTCTAGTCCAAGATCAATAAAAGGAATATGACATAAAAAGTATTACAAGAGATGAGGAAAATGCAATTTCTGCCTTAGTAGATGGATGAGAAAACTCATTATTTTGCCTTTAATTTTTAAAAAGTCAAAATGGCATGCTAATAAATTGGTGTGGTCTTCGAGGGATACTCAGAAAACTTGTCTGCTACAGTTCATAAATCTCCCAAGTGTTTTGGAATTACCAATGCCTTTGGGACACAGAAACACAAACCGCTGGTTCAATGTCAATTCTGAAAAAAACTGTGAATATTTAAACAAATAATGAGATAAAAAGTAATGCATAATTAAAAGGTTTCTTCAGAAGAAGTCTGAGTTATATTTAAGGGTGGCAGTGAAATACATTTGCACCTGTGTATGCTCCAAAGGTGTCATTTTCACAAGTCTTACTGCACAAAGAGGGCCTAAGCGCATAATGCATTATTTAAAAGGTTCTGCATTTCAAAGAGAATAAAACTACATGAAAATAAATCTAATATTTAATTTTAACAATATATCAGATTTTCTAGTATATTGGTCCAGAAATAGATTTAAACAAATTATCAGGTGACACAGGTCAATGTTTTGTATTTTGTTTTTGTTTGAAATTGTATTTATGAGCAGTGTAACAAAAGATTGTGTTGCATCAGTGTAATTGGCCCTATTAAAAGGCGACAAAGTTAAGGTCTCTGCTTCTCAGTTTCTCTGGTGAAGGTACTAATTTGAAATTGGTACATATTAGGACTGCAGCAGCAATATTTAGCTTCCCCTTGCAATCCAAACACATTTTAACTAAATCAATAACATAAGGGATATGCAATACTTGCCACAATAGGTGTCAGGCTCAGAACAGGCTCCCTCTCTAATGCAATACATCAGGCAACAAAAACTGGCTTCCCAGCAAGGACCTTTCTGATATGGGTAAAATTCTCTGCAGATTCCCTCAGAATATGCCATACAAACCACATGATTACAATTAATTTAAGGTACTTCACTGTGAATCTTAAATTAGGAAACTAGTCCTTTTAGTATTTTATATCTAATTAGGAAACTGCTTTTATATTCAGTACACAGACACAAAGTGGTGTCATGTTTATGGCAGCACATAGTGCACTACACCCAGCACAGGTCTAGAGAATAAAACCCCTCTTACTAAGACCAAAAAACCCCCCACAGAATCACAGAATGGGTAAGGTTGAAGGGGGACCACAGTGGACACCTGGCCCAACCTCTCTGCTTAAGCAGGGTCATCCAAAGCACATGGCACAGGATTGCATCCAGATGGCTCTGGAATATCCCCAGTGAGGCAGACTCCACACTCTCTCTGGGCAATCTGTTCCAGTGTGGTCACACACACAGAAAAGAAGTTCTTCCTCATTCAGGTGGAACTTTCTGTGCATCCTTTTCTGCCTCCTGTCCTATTGCTTGGCAGCACTGAGAAGACACCATCCCTTCAGATACATATTTACATTGCTAAAGTCCCCTAATCCAGACTGCCTGCATTTGGGAGGTGCAGTTCAGAATAACTCTGGTCTGATTCTGCAAGATGTGTGCCCATTAGAATCTGGGGATCATTAGAATCTCTCACTCTGGAGAGTGTCATTTGGTTTAGTTTCCATCTGAAAGGCACCTGGTTCCCAGGCTGTAGGAATTTCTCCATGATACAAACCCACGTGAGCAGTGTCAGTAGCAGAGGACCAGTTACTGAAGCATGTGAATTTAATATTTTGAACTGGTTCTGTAAGGGTCTGAATATCCATCTCCTCTGCACTTCAGTGGCGCTTCTGCACTAAATGGCATTACCTTCTAATGTAATTAAAGTGCTGAAAAGGAACATACTCATTTTTTAACATTAAACCTTGTGTTTTAATTAAAAGTTGTTTCAGAAGGCCTCAGCTGATACTGGATAATGCTATAAGTGTTCTATAGTTTAATTACATGAAAATCCAAGATTTCTCCTTCTCAAGAAGACATCCAGCTATGCAAGCTAGTCATTATCTCTTTAGATAGCAGTGGTTAAAAATTAAGATTCAGTGTTACTGTCTTTCATGCATTCAAGTTCCCAGACTGCCTCAGAAGTGATTTTGCATTCCAAATATCTTTTTTTACAGGTGTCTGATTGCTAACTCAATAGCTTTCTTTGTATTGTTTACTTGAAAATCAATAGTCCAGTTGAGTCAATCATATATGAAATGTGATTCTACACTATTGCCAGAATTAGACGGTGACCTATAGTCAAAATGTAAGAAGAAATTGATGGTGTGCTTAGGCAATGGTAGAGGAACCGTGTTTTGCATTACTACAATACTTTTTTATTTCTGTCAAGGTTTTCATTTGGCACCAGTTTCACTAGGTAATGACACATTGCACAAGAGAATGACACAATATATGAGGAAGGGATGATTCCTCTGATAACTGCAAATTATTTATTGCAGATTCAAGAGGGATTCAAATATTTCTGGAAGCCCTGTTGCTGGAATCAGAAGTTGCTTTCCAAGAAGGAGCCGTTGATGTGCATCATGTATTGATTCATCCACTCAGATTATAGTCAATGCCTTCAACACAACTTTTATAGAAGTGTCTAAATAGGAAGCGTATTGTGCCCATTTGAAAAGATGATTGAAATCCAGCAAATACAGTAGGAAAGTATTTGTACGCCCTTGGCATTACCCCAGCCTTTAACTAATCCAAGTTATAAATTTATTGCAGTAACAGTAGTATCCCTGCTTTTCTGTTTAAATTTTTAATTTTTTTGAGAGCAAGGGTGATAATCTCATCTCCTTTATAAATGTGTATGAAACAAAATAATTTCTTGTACTAAGAGTATATCTGAACAGTGTGGGTGATAACTGATGATGGTGTCAAGGAACTCAGAGATCATTAAAACTTTAATTTTAGTGTCTCAAACCCTTTCAGAAGTTTAGGTATTTGAGTTATTTAGACATCAAAGTCATCTGTATTCTTCTAAATAAATTGTTGGATCTTGACCACATTGCTTTCTTTGGTTTGTGGCCCTGATCCCACAGGCATGAAAACAAGTAAGATTTTTGACTTTTACATAGCTTGTTTTGTATCAAAAATAACCAAGAAATCCCATATATAGTAACTTCTTTCTGACTCATACACACAAACAAGAAAAAAACCCTGTTTAGCTAACCCAAAGTCCTTAACATAATTACTTTTGCACTTAACTGCAGAGAAACACATTCAAACTCTGAGGTTCCAAAATAATTTTTCCTTTGGCTCTATAAATAAAAGATTATGCTTCTGCTTTCTGAAGTGTTAATAGAAGACAAAAACCATGTACTTTTTTCCTGTATGACATTCCTTGCACAACACATGGATAGAAAACACATCTTATGAAATAAAATTTGTTTCTTTGTTTGTTTTCATTTAAATAAAGTTTGAAATGTCTAGTCCAAAAATGGGAATGTGCTGAAGGTGAAAGGCAAGTCTGCTTGCTGGAGTTCAATTTTCAGCCACATTTATTGAGAACATATGCAAGATTGGAACTTGGGGCACGTAACCTACATCCTCAGGGAAATGTGGGTCACATGAGCATATTGTCAAAAGATGCTGGAGCTAATTTGACTTTACTAAACTATGTAGATTTACCTGCTAATAAGTCCGGCATTCAAGTGGACTAGATGACTGTGCCAGTAAAAAAAAAAAAGGTTCTTGGTGAATACAAATCTAATAAGAATAGTGATTTTAAAGTTATTTTTGTCCAAGTTGTAAGTGGACAACTCAGACAGATGTCAGTAAGGTGTTACTATGAGATATTTAACTGGTGCTGTGAGGTTAAGAACAGATAAAGTGAGGTTCAGCATGCATAGCTGGGGATGTCCAACTCAGATACTACAAGAATTTGATGAATAGCTCTTGTTAGAATATGCAAGTTTGGGCTGAAAGATATTTCACATAATTTAAGTCATCTGAAAGTTAGAAATGCAGCTGAATATCTACTTTGGCCGGGAATAACCAAAGCCAGAGAGATTTATCCGCCAGTCCCAGATGTCCCTACCTGAAGAAGGATGAGCCACCCATTCTTTGGCAGCATCTCTATCTCAGCTAACTATAGAGGGAGCTAAAAAAACAGAGTAGGTCAGACGCCTCCACAAAACACAGCTAAAGTTGGGTGAAGGACACCCCACACATGGCACTCAGAGAGAGCCAAGCACTTCTGGAAAGTGTCACACAAGCCCCAAACACAACTCCGAATGCTGGCTGGAGAAAGTGACAGCTGGACTAGAAGTCTCTCTGAGCTCCTCTTTCTCCATATATTCTGGGAAGTTAGGGTTCAGATATTCCTGTTCATTCTGGAGCCAAAATATTCAATGGAGCCATATTTCTGACGTGCTATGTTGCCCAAATCTGGCTGGCAGATGTTCCTGCTGCTTTTCTTGGGGAAGTAGTCCACTCTTTGAGAAAGAACTTGGAATGGTCCTTCATATGCTTAAGCCTGCAGAGTGCTAAATCTTCCTAGCAGAGTGCTAAAGAGAAGGAACCTTCAAAAATGCAAGAGATTTTTACTGAATTGAAAGAGAAAACTAGACTAAACCATTAGGCAGATACTTTGGGGTTTGTTTCTTTAATGTTTTCGATCTCCTCCCTTCATATTTTTATCTGCTGGTTTTCTGAGATAAAAATGACTGCAAATGTAACAGAGTCTGATACTCAATGTCTTTTAGATGACTGACTTAAGTGCTAAGCAGGTTCCTGAAATGGCAATGAGGCACATATCCCTTTCATGTGCTAGGCCCTGTTGTACTTTATTGTACTTTACTGTGCTTACTTCCATTTGGTTAATTGCTTTTATTTTTCCACTTAAACAAAACATTTCCTAGTTTTCCTCCAAAAGGTAACAGCAGTGTGCAAATCTCATCTTTTGCCCACTTGCATTCACTCAGTGACTTACACCTGGGATCAATTGTGCTGCTCTGTAGAGCTTCAGTGAATTTGCATTTGCATTTATTTCTCTTTTTTTTCCCATAGTGCTATATTCAAATTCCAGTTCATGGAGAAGGTCTGACCATAATCTTCACAGTTATTATCTCTAATTTTTTAAGCTACATTAATAAATGTTAAGGTTAAGAGACACCACTACGACCTGATTTTCTGCTTAACACAGGCCAAAGAATTGCAAATGTCTGGGAAATGTCTATCACCACAGAGGTTAGGAATTTACACAGATGGGTAGATTTATATCTCCTTTTTAAAAACTTGAAAATATGTCAAACACAGGTTCTATAAATGGATTTTTGAATGAAGACTTAACCCTTTGCTTCTGTGTTGATATCAAGTGTCGAGGTCCAGATGATAATTACATGCCAAGTGAGAATTCTTTATTCTTGTAAACCAAGACAGTTATAAACACTGAACTCAACCTTCCTCAGACTTTGAAACCAGACACAGTTTTAAAGGCATTTTCTCTAGTTAAGTAAAATAAAGCAGAGCTCATGTTACTGTCATTATTGGTTTCATAGTGTCTTTGATCATGTAATATAAGAAGGACAAAGGATTAGATAATACCTTGGACATCGTAATATTGTATGTCTGAAGTCATCCACAGAGAAACAGTTTAAGAAAAATGATGGTATCCTTAATCACCTGAGCTCCTTTAAAGGCCATAGACACCAAAATCTTGCAGCAGTACCAAAACCTTATGCCAAAGGCATTTTTTAGTAAAGTATACTAAATGTTCTTGTTGACTGTTCTCTAACAGCTTGCATATTGTGTTCCTAATGCTCTCTTTGTGAGGAAATTCAGCATGATGAACAAACGTGTCAGCAATGTAACTCCAAGTCTGATTTCTCATGTCTGATCAATCAATCCGACAATTCATGTCTGATTTACATTGACTAATTTCAAATGTGCTGGTTTTATACTAATGTATCTTTAGATTTAGAGTTACTCTAGTAATACCAAATGTAACTGCAGTCAAAATGAGATTAATGTACATCTATATTTATGTCTCTCTCATCTCTCTATATCAAGCAGTCTGCTTGTGCATGTGAAGCAGGTGGATATAAATAGATGAGCTTTCAAAAACAACTGTTTCATTATCAAGGGATGGATTGAACAGACTGAACAGTAGGAATGAAATATTTATTAAGTATATATAGAAGCCGCTCATGGTGAAGAAGTTTGAGTTTCCCTGGAAGCAGCCTTGCTGAAATGAATCCTTAATTCTCTGGAGTTTTACTACATTTTTTTTTTTATTTTTTATTGTTTTTCCATCCTTCCATAAGGTACACATTACCAAATCTCATCTGGGACTTATATTTAATCTAATTTCATATTTTTTGGTGGTGTTACAGCATTATTATAATTCTGGCAATTCCTGAAGGAGATGATGTTAATAGTATGCTAGCACCCACCATTCTGATGTGGAGAAAGACTAAAAAATATTTTTATTTATTAACTTTTCTGCATTGTCAGATTTCCAGTGATCACAAATATTGGAGGAAGCATATAGGAAAGTAGATCAGATGACTACAGATAACTGCAGGAGAAAGCCTCTAGGGACAAAAATGAGAAAACCAAAGCACAAAATATTATAGAACCAGAAAAATCAGTGATTAACAGCTTTGAAACAGGGCCCCAGAAAGTCAAGCTTCTTTTGTGTTGCAGATTCATTTGTTCAGTATTTATGCAGCTACAGAGGTGGCACTGCTTACAGTTTTGTGATAGATGTCAGGGTAAAGTTTGTAGTACTTCGTAGGTCTTAGCAATGACCTAAGCCAAGTCCTGGGCCCTTCAGAATCAGTTGGAATTTTGTTGTGTTTTTTTTATTCTGCAGAAACACAGATTTCCCTAAGAGGACTGAAACTACTTTTTATATGCCAAAGTCAGAGGAATTTGTTGGTGGGTAACTGACAACTTAGACCAATTCCCACTAAAGTCAGTGGAATAACCTGTAGATTTCTATCAAAGCGGCAGAAAAAATGTGAACGCAAAACTCAAAGAGGATTAGTCACAAGGATATTTTCCATCTGTTTTTTGTACGCACTGATTTTCCACTACAATTTTACTCCCTTGTACAGTTCCAGACTAATACTAAAAAAATGCACTGATGAGTTAATTCCTACACATTTAATTCAGACCAAGATCTCTTGAAATTATACTTTTACAGTCCTTGAGAACTGAAACTATTTGTGGGTATTGCAATATTTCTGAGTGATTAGGAAAAAAAATAAAAAAAAAGAATATATGTTAGCATATCTCTAAAAGAGTAAAAAAAATTCTCAGGATGAGCCTATGCCCAGACAGCAGAAGGACCAGAAATAGAAGAGAGAATATTTTAACAAAATGTAAAAGGCATCCGTACCTGATAAGTACTTGCAGGGACTCAGTCATTTGGAGACCAGAAAATAATGAGGCAATCAAACAAATAATATTCTACAAAGGTTGAAACTAAATCTCTAACTGACCAAAGGCTGAATGGTATTTCAGAATTGAACAAAAAATAACTTTCCAGTAAACTAAAACAGGGAAATTTCTTCAGCACAGAAACCTTTAATTAAATGCCAAATTGCCTATAGCTTGGCTTGTGTTAAACCATTCATGTTAATTATTTACTATGGATTTGTAACACGTAAGGTCAATATGATAGGCACATGTTTAATTTTAGAAATCAATGTAGAGGTTACTGAGTACATTGGATATCTGAAAATGAAAATATATTTTTTTTTTAAAAATCAACTTCCCTGCAGACAAAACTAATATTAGAACTCCACATTTGTTCTTTAGTTAATTTGAAGAAGGGCAGCTCTCCCAGTGACATCAAATGGAACTTTGTGCGTATTAAAAAAAAGATTTCATTTTATGAGCTACCACATCATACGTCATGTTCATCGTGAAAGTAACTGCAGTTTAATTGTGATTCCAGAGACCAGATATCAATATTTCCTGGTTTTATTCTAAATAGATATCAATAGAACCTTCTGGTATTATTCTATACTCTTGACAAACACTTATTCTCTATAGACATTGGAAAGGGTTCAGTGCAGTCATTTTTGATCTCAGAGAGTAAACAACTGTGGGATTCACTAGCATTCGGAGGCTATTAGAAATCTGTGGTGACACAGATATGGGCAAGGAGCCCCTTTGGAAAAGAGATGATCTTACTTTAAGTTCTGGTATATATTACTGTAGTATGCTTGTAGAGTGTAATTCTTTTTTTTTTTGCTTAATTCCACTCCTTTGTTAGCGTCAGCCATATCCTGATGTCTCTGGAATAATTAGGAATTTTTCCCACTAAAATGATTGAACAGACTTCCATTGCCTCTGAATGGATTTTCAAACAATGTTTCAGAAAGCTCTATTTTAAATTAGCAGTCCCAATATATTATTACTCCTATGGCTTAGAAACTGGGAAATCCTACAAGATCACTTATTGTTAGACACTAGAAATATAGTAGAAATTGATTTCTTGTGTTGCTTCAGTCCTTTACTTCCATTCTTCTCAAAAAACCCCACAAAACTCTCCCAAACATAACTAACCCAATTAGGAAAATAAAAGAACTAACATTCCATAACTCAGAACACCTGTCCTTGAGCAAACTAATTTCTTAACTTATCTGAAAGGCCTCTTTTGGGTTTGCTCGCTAACTGAAGTACTGCACGCTCACCAGGATTTCTGGTTTTGGGGTTTTCCTCCTGACTAACATGCAAATGTATTCAAAATCTCTTACTTAAACTCAAATGTATATCCTATGTAAAGATCTTCCAATATTTAGCAGTTGCAAAGTACACACTTGCTCTTACTGATATTTCCTACCAAGTAAAGGGTCATCTTCCAAGCATATTTACGAAGGCTGACCTAAAAGAATTGCAGACAGGAAAGTACATCTGCTCTTTTTTCTTTTTCCTTTTGACTTGTTCAACACACTTGAAAGGTTATTTTTGTAAATGATGTTCCCACTGACTTTTATGTGTTTTTCCTGTTGTTGCTTCACTGCTTTACTCCCTTTAACTTGAAAAAGGGTCTTTATTTAAGACTTCTAGACACAGTGCTGAATTAAGGGTTGAGTTGATTTGCATCATATTCATTAAATGCTGGGAGACATCACTTCTTAAAGATTGTCCCCTGACACTTCAACCTTTCAATATAAAAGAGTTTCCTCTGGGAATTCACGTATCCTGAAGTGTTTTGTTCACAAATGGTAAACAGAAGCAAGAGTTAAGCTGAGGACACAAAAATAATTTGCCAGATATTCCTTTTCTCCAAACCAGTATTGAGAACAAGAACTGGAAATGTACATTGTTCTCTTAGAGGGCTTTAAGAACTTCTTCAGGTGGTTAGACAAGGCCTCATGTCATTCACCATTTACTTAGAAAAAATACATTCAGCTATGAATTGTGATGTAAATGCACGCTTTCTCTGGAGTTTGCTTGTCTACACAATAGCCACTCAAAATCCCCAAGGACACTGAATATTTACTGCCAAATAAAATAACCTTAATATCTGTACTAATATATTATCAGAGACTACAGAACTGATGGATTTTATAAGTTGAACTGTTTTCAACATCTGTCATGGCACAGAGATATCAAGAGCCACCCTAGGCATTCATGCAAGTCATGCTGACAAGAAGAACTGACCTTACTTCATGAAAGGTGCTGCTTTCAGTAGGATTTTAGATGACAACAGCAATTCAAGCTTATAAAGCTCTTTCTGCTTTTCAGATTTTTAAGCAATGAAGGATCACACCAAGGATAACAGACTGGGACCTACCCAGATCTAGGAGTTTCACAGAGAAGGATGGATGCCAAAAAGGGCAGACCTGGACTGAAAATCTCAGAGAGAGTCAGGGACGTGTCCTAGGGGAGCTGCACTTCTGCCTCTTCCATGTGAAAGGCGTGGGCACATAATTACTGCTCCTAGGAGCAACACTTGCTCTATTGTACCATCACCATCCCTTGCTGATAGCCCACAAGTCCTCATGTGGCTTTTCTGGACATCAGAGACAATGACAGAGCAGACAGTCAACCTTTCCTGCTCCAGCCCTGCTGCTGTTTCTTTGATCTTTACTCAAAAATCTTTCTAATAAACAGAAACCTGATGTAGTAGATAATCCTTTTCTTTCACTATGAATGTCTATACCATGTATTATTATCAGTCACAATATTGATGTCCTTTTGCAGACACCCCTAAAAGAATAACAAAAGCATCTTATAGATCCTTTCTGTCTTAAAAAAATTTATTATCAACAAAAACACACACTGAAATATTATTTACACTGGTAAATAACAGATAGAAGGACTCTGTATAATGAATAATAATCATTCTCTATTGTTTTTTGACCTATACTAAAACAAAAGTTCCAGTTTTCATGAGTCATCCTAATTAGAGCAGTAATTGAAATTAGATTTGTTTTTCCATCATAAATAGGTCATCCATTAGAATAAATCATTTTATTGTCTTGCAGAGCTGTACAGGAGCCATGCAGCACACTGGGTTCTTGAAGCACTGTGTTCTGGACAATCAATAAGACAAATTTATGAACATTATTTGTTCAGTGAAGTAATTTAATTGTCTGTAATGTGATCAGAAAGGATTTAAAAAAACAAAGTCGGGAACTGGGAAATGAGTAAAGCAGATGCATAGTAACACAAAAGCAAAACCAGTAACACGAAGCCACCCAAATGTTGACTCAAGCTCTCATAGACTGGTCTATCTTCCTGGCTCAGGAAGCTTTTTGTGTTAAACTCTGGCAGAAGTTACCCAGTGCAGTCAGACTGATACTGACAAAGCAATTTTGCACCATTGTGAGAATATTGGCATTAGTCCACCCACTGGGTTTCTGCTTTTCATATTTGCAGATTTTGAGTGGGCAGAAAGTTCAAGGGTCTGATCCTTACTGGCAGTGTAAAAAGCCTTCTGGAACCAACTAAATTATCACATATCCCTTTTTTTTGAAAACCAGAATAAATTAAAGAGCTCGTACATATATTTTAAATTCCAAGGTGCTGTTTGCTGCTCTCCAGAAACGTCTTTATTGTTCATTAGCAGTAAAATGTGCACCCACAGCTCCATAGACAGGCTCACAGGACACATCTAACCACAAGAATGAGAAGAGGCTTAAATCTCAAGTCTCCTATTTCCCATTTTGCCCTGGAAAATACTTAAAGAAGCAGTTTTCTAATTTATGTCTGCAGCTTTGCAGTGAAAAATCTGCAAGTGAAAATCAGCCCTTTGCCAAACTAATTGTACAAGAATAAATAAATGGATTTTTACACATACATAAGAGGAATAGTACTGCCTGTCTATCAGTAAGGCAAGACATGCAGTATAAACAGGACTGAATGTATACCGGGTGGGAATCCAGCCTTCCTGGTGTGAACATCACACTTTAGTTAAATAAGTCTCACTCTTCCAATGTACCTAAAATACCCTGCAGACAGAGGCACAATATTACCCTGGGAACATTACTGCACTTATTCCACAATCCAAAGCTGGAAGCTCCCATTTAAACAGCTTGAACACTGGCAGAATAAGGCCACATTTATTCTTTATGAAATTACATAAGTAATGGGAAATCAAATTTGTCTCTTCTGAGCATAGTGAGATTCCTGGGCTCAGTGTTTGCCATAATCCTTATATCCTTACATGTCACAGAATCACAGGATGGTTGAGGTTGGAAGGGACCTCTGGAGCCCATCTGTTCCAAACCCCCTGCACAAGCAAGGACACCTCAAACCAGTTGTCCAGGACCATATCTAGACAACTTTTGAATAACTCCAAGGATGGAGATTTCATTATCTCTCTGGCACCCTGTGCCAGTGTTCAGTCACCCTCACAGTGAAAAGGGGTTTCTTGATGTTCAGAGGAAACCTCCCATTTTCCAGTTTGTGGCCAGTGCCTCTGGTCCCATCATTGGACACTGCTGAACATTGCCCGGCGCCATCCTCTTTGCACTGTCCCTTCAGTTATTTATATACATTAATAAGTCACCTCCAAACCTTCTCCAGGTTAAACAGTCCCAGGTCTCTCAGCCTTTCCTCATGTGAGAGACAATTTTGTCCCTTAATCACCTTCATGACCCTTTTTTCACTCTCTCCAGTATGTCCATGTATCTCTTTTCCTGAGGGACCCAGAGCTGGGCACAATATTCCAGAGGAGGCCTCACTGGTGCCGAGGGGAAGGATCACCTCCTTTAACCTGCTGGCAATGTCTTGCCTAATGCAGACCAAGATACACTTGGATTTTTTTGCCACAAGAGCATGAGAAAGTATAAGAAAATTGTAGCTGCTGATTTCTTGCAGCCAAAGGAGATGGGGCTGCCTAAGCCAGAGCATGGAAACATGGGCTGAGCTTACTGCAGGTGCTCAGGGTGGTGATGTCTTACACGTCTGCAAAACTTCACACGTGGTTAACTTCCTACCCTTACTTGCCCTTTGAGGAACGGGACCCAAGCCTATAAATGGAGCTTAACTGTGGCTTTTTTTTCAAACAAAAAGAAAATAATGGATTGCAAATGGAAGTCCAATATCTATGGTGGCTCTCCAGAATATACTAATGTACAGTTTACAGCTGCTTGCTGTCAAATATTTTCAAGATTCCTTAGCTTAAAAGGCATAAACCCTTCGGCACTGAAGCTTAGCTCTTACTGCCCAGATCTTCCTTTGTTTCCACCTGGGGAACAATTTTGAAAAATCCCTTTGCAGCTAACTGCAGATAGTTTGTGTTGGGTTAGTTTCTAACCTTGTCTCTGGCTCCATCTTTTGCTCCTGACTGAACCTCTAGGATGTGCTCAAAACATGATTTATCTCTTGCCTTATTGGAAGCTGCTGACAGGCCTGGTCACCAGCCCCTGTAGGACTGTGCCCTACTGGGGAAGACGCTGACTACCTTGGCTCCCCCTGTTTCCCAGTCCCTGAGGGAATATCCACCCCTCTCTGCCCCAACAGTGTCCATTTCCTTAGCTAGAAAGAGAAATTGGGCACGTGCGTAACAGGTAAACTCATGAACATAGCAAAAGACACAATTCATTAAAAGAGTATATTGTCAATTAAAGATCTTTAATTTAAGATTACAGGCTAAACAATATGTTATCTCATGATTCTCATGAGATAACATGTTATCATGTAGATATCACATTATCATGATTCTCATGTTATCTCTACTATTTCCTGTGCTGTATCTTCACGGGTATATGGAGAACGGACTAGTTTCCACAGAAATTCTTAATAGGTATAGGGAGAAAATCCTATTCCTTTTCCCTAGGAATGATCAGTCTTTCAATACTCTTGTTTTCAAATTATGCAAGTGGTGAAGATGCATAAAAGTTGGAAAAAACCTGTTGAAAAATATTCAGATCAATTAATATCAAGATAGAGTAACAATATTTATGTTTTGCAACATTTTTGTAATAAATTCTGAAATAGCTTCTTTGAAAATTTTTGAAAATATTTCCTGACAAGATGGGATTTACTTAAAAGTGCCTCACACTTTTTAATTTAAAAAAGATGAATGAAAAATATTTATAGGCAATAAAAATGTCTAGAAAGTTGTTGCAGCATGTTATTTCAATCACTGAGAAAACTACAGAAATATAACATAACAGATGCTCTTAAATTCAGTTCTAATCAAAAAACTATTGTGACATTTTTAAAGATCTTCATAGTCATTAATTTAAGTGGACATAGTTTAATATGGTTGTAGCTAGGCCCAGATTAAGGATGTAAAAGCAAACTCATATCTTGGGATATAAATAAAAGCAAACAAAATACCAGGAAACAGCTAAAAATGGACAAAATGGCTATTTTTTAAAAATCTGAAATGGCTTTCTAAATTCACTATGAATTCCAAAAGTCCTGTGAACTTCATGTCTTTTTGTCATTACTCTACTATTGCCTAATCATTGAATCATTGCATTTTACAGAGTTAAGAGACAAAAAAGATGTTAAATAAAATAAGAGCATAAGAAAGAGGCCTTAAACTTTTCTGTAGAAAAGTTTATAATAGGGAATTCACAATTACATTCTCTATGTTTCCAAACATCTTTGACTATAGAGAAGTCTAGCTTACCTGAGGATTTATGCACCTATTAGCAAAGGGTGATGATAAATGTTCTGGAGTGAATGCAGGCATGGCTTCCATATCTCATATTTTAAATACTTGTTACCAACATTGTCTTGCTGACTGCATGAGAATTGGTCCAATTCTTCCCACTATCTGCATCCATGATGTAATCTTTGAAGAATTTGTTGATTACTCAGTAATGCTAGAAGACAAATTTGCTGACGTTCAGCTTGATAAGACAGGTGTTTCTGAAGAATCATTTTGGCAAATCCAGAGATATGTATCAGGACAAAATACCAAATGAATTTAAATTTAGGTGGTATTACTTTCCAACAACAGTTTTTTTAACCTCTCAGATGGATTTAAATGTCTTTTAGTTTTTTAAGGCAGCAAATATAGGTATGGAATAGAAGAAATAGAAGTTTAGCCAAAAAGCAAGCAAACAACAACAAAAATACAGACAAAAATTATGTAATGAAAGAGTTTTGGACAAATAGAAAAGCTTTTGCTTAGTATAATAAATCAGAAGTCCTTATATGGGAATCTAGGTGACCGCTTAAGAAGGAACTACTATTCAAGACAAATATTAATTTTGTCTTAGTTCTCAGCTATCATTCTCATTGCCTGTTAAATTACTGGAGAAGCCTAATTTTTACAATAGACACCTATTTCCATATTTTGAACTGATCTAAATTTAAAAAAAAGTACAACCCAAAAAATTTCATGCTATAATAAATGGAAGATAAACTCTGATCAATGTGGTACATTTTCCAAATGTTTATTTTAAAGGAATTATTAACAACTAAGAAGTAATTCTGTTTGAGAAAAATTTCATTTATTAATTACTTCTCTTTTGATTTATTTTGATTTTTTGAATGAATTTCAAAATTATGTGTAGGAACTTAGTTTTTAAAATATTACCTGTTAATTTTGCAATTAATTGTTCAGTACAACAAAACATGTTACACAATTAGAGCAAAATAAATCCTCCTTTTTATTGGAACAAGGCAACAGAATGCATTTTAAAAACTCAAACCCAAGTTAAATAAAATCAAATAAATATTTAGCCTATCCTTCTGAATCAAATTTTACCTTGGTTTTAAAAGCACTGCAGGCATCTTTAAAAATGTGCCTAATTGTTTACATTAGGTAATGAAATTAAGCTAATAATTAGAATGTAGAACAAAAATAATTTTATTTTTAATACTACATATAAATGTAAAAGGTACTTACAAAGCCTCTTGTAAATATTTAGAAGGACCTAAATGCTACATAAAGTATCCACAATATATGATTTCATTAAATAAACCATTTTCAGTGAAGTGTATTCTTATTCTCCAACATGCATGTAGAATGCTAAAGCTTTCTGCTTGGTGAAATAATTCTGAAGTGTTGAAGTGCTGTGTTATATTCTAGAGATTTAAATTAGCACATTTCAGTTAGAATTACAGAGAGAAAAGGTATTGGCTCATTTGAGATATCATTACAAATTCTGTCATTATTTGGGCTTGCCAATGTTTTGTATAATTTTCACTGGGCATGGAAGGAAAATGGAATTCATTTCATCTATGTTGAACAGCTCCCACCAAAGCAAGGTTGAAAAAGACGGAGCCAATTGTGCTGTCTGCCCTTGCCTTGACACAAGCCAATCCTCAGCCATTTGCTAGTGAAACAAATGGAAATTCAATCAGAGAACAAGTTTATGTAATATGCACTTTTTTATGTACATGAAATAATCCCTCTGGTGTACAGTGAAATAATGAATTTGTTGGCCAGTTATGAATGCAGGCCCACAAAAAACCTTCTGGATCAACAAATCTGGTACTGCACTGAAAAAGGTAACTAGGGCTTTAATATTCACAGTAGTCACTTTGAATCTCATTTACCAGGAAAATGTTGTGCTACCTCTGCGCTGACTTCAGGAGTTAGTCATTATAAATGCTTTTTAACCTCATTGTTGTCACATTATTATTATAATAAATTATTCAACCCTAGCTGTTTGATTTATTCAAAAATATATATTGTATACGATCCTGAGTAAAGAACAAAATCAACCAATTGAGAATCAAACTGTGGGCAACCTTGTTGTTTGTGTTTGTCCTTTTAAGAAAAAACTTGGAATAAATTCTTCAATTAATGGTCAATACATGAAGGGATTCCATGTATCATAATAGCTTTGAAAGACAGGCTGCTTTTATTTTGTTGTTGGCATGTTGATTTACATGTGCAATTTCTGAAATTATTATGCTAATGCTGTAGGATAGTTTGGCATTCTTTCAGAACTGCAAAACATAGAGGTTTCAGGGTCAAAATCAGATAATGTAGTTAAACATTTTTATTATTTTATTTTGAAAGAAATGGGCCAAGTACTTCTGTTGTATAGGACTTGAGTATATTAAATATTAATTTCCACACTGCATTAAATATTCATAGATCTCATATGTGACAACCATGGCTTCATGTCAGTCTTGAAAAGAGAAGTCTCTTTTCCTTGTTTTTGACGTTGCTAGTCAAGACTTACCTACATATTTTTTGAATCATCTCCAAAGATGCTAATTATTATACCATAAACATTCACTTTTATTTTACCTTGCCAAAGTGGGGAGAGATATTCATCAGTCTCATAAAATATGAACAGCTAGTCTTTGTTTTACAGTAATGGATTTATTGAGAGGTTTTAAGGTCCTGCAAGAGAAGAAAATATTTCTGAGGGGGAGAGAGAAGGAAAAGGAAATGGGAGATACAGCTCTAATCCCAGCAGAGGAGATGGGAAGATTAGGAGTATTCCATGTTGGATTTGTACTTGTAAAAGTCCCATGTTGTATAATAGTCACTACAACCCTTCAGTCTTGCTTCAAAGTAGTCCCTGAGGAAATAAGAAATTGACCATTCCAGGTTAACTTTAAGATCATTGCTACTGCTATTTCTTATGCCTTTTATGGGTTTGTCATTTAAAATAACAGTTTTGAGAGCAGATGGGTAAATTCCAGGAAATTATTTTAAGTAAAGGTGTTTACATAGAAAGATGAAAAGGTATCAATATTCTACAGCAAAAATACTTCTAATGGGCTATTGAATCAACATATAGAGAATTTGTTAAAATCAAAGACGATAATTAGTGATTGCAAACATTACTGCAGGTATATATACTGCATGTATATAACATACCACAGTTTTAAATGGGTTTCTTAGCCTCTCTGAGTAATTCTTTGCTAAGGGCTAGCTCTAAAAATGCCACAGTCTTCACGAAAGAACAGAGAGAAAATTACAGTAATCTTAATTGTAGATGTTGGTTCTTTTTGGGTTTTTTTTGCTGATTTTTTTTTGGGGGGTGGGTTTTTTAAAAATTTTGTTTGTGTTTGTTTAGTTGGTTTGGTTTGTTTTTTTTCTTTTTGTTTTTTTTGGGGGGGGTTTGTTTTTGTGGGTGTTTTTTGTTTGTTGTTTTTTTGGGGGGAGTGGGGCTTGGGGTTTTTTTTGAGGTTGAAATGTAAGAAGATACTTCATGTCTATAAGCAAATATTTTCCCCTCAGGTTTTCTGACAGTATTTGCAATTTTTGTAGGAAATCACTTGTTTTGCAGTTTTTCCTTTACCTTATATAATTTATTTATTTCTTGGACATATATTACGCTAACAGTTATGGTTGCCTCCAATGCTAAACAAGGATTTAAAGAGAATGATTTCAAATTATTTTATTCTTTTCCTCAGAGTTACCACAATTCCTTTTACTACATTAAGACATATTCTTACAGTTTCAGAACCCATCTGATGAAATCTGCAATGAGAAAAAAAAATTTGTTACAGAAAGTAGCCAGTTGTTTCAAAGGACTTACCCACTAAATTACAGTCATTATTTCATGGATAAGGTTCATTTCATTAATGCATCTCAACTGAGTGTTCTTGATTTAGACCAGTTGGCTTATCTCGTCACAGATACTGGGGGAAGTTCCTGTGAGTGATGTAAGGACCTCAAGTTGGTGATTCACTATCAGTCTATGCCACATCCAAGGGAAGAAATTCCCTCCCATGTAGTGTGAATCATCTTGGAGATGCCTATCTCCACGGACTACGTAACAAAGTCTATCCCATGTGGTGCATCACATTTTTAGGTGCCTAAAATTAGGATAGGTGGCAGCTGGTGTCAGATGAGTGTCAGAAGACAACCCCAAACCACATAGTTATCTTTCCTTTTAAAGTGGCTTTTTAATGCCAGACATTACCATTCTATCTGGTTGAATAGGAAATTAGAAGTGTTAGATGAGAAGTGTTAGATGAGATAGTCTGCGCACACCAGGTTATGTTTTTATTTTCATCACACTAGGAGAGGGCTTTATGTAATGTGATTATCTGAATAATGTTGGTCATTCCACATTCTTTGATGTCCTCTGGAAGGACACCACTTCTTCTGAATGTGAGATTCTTTTGGGTTTTGGTAGTCAGAACTTTAGAGCAGTCTGTGATGAGGGTGGTAGTACATACATCTCAAAATACTTGTATTTCACAAAAAAGTTTCAATGAAAAGCTCATCAGAGCCACTGAGCTCCTTCTGAGTAATCTAAATCTCTGGGTGTGAGAGGGAGAATGGTCTCTTGTCACTCTTGCATCTCTTGGGGAACACTGACATTTCTTGCCTGTGGAGTTCCCCCTTACCATTGTTCTCTGAAAATTAGGGCACATATCCTCTGGTTTGCCATAGGAAAACCTTGCAGTATGTGTTTGTAAACTGCAATAAGGTTATACCTATTATAAATTTGTGATGACAAGTAATAGTTAATTGACTAGTTTCAGAGCTAGCCTTAAGAACTGCTAAAAACTGGAAAACACTCACGTATTTTTCTTATAGATTTTGATCACGGAATTTTATTTTTTTTTTTTTGGTGCTGTGTCCTTAACAGTTACAAACTGTAATGTAGAAAAAGTGTAAAGAGACTCAAATATTGCCCCTCCAAAACTGAGTCCTTGACTTTTCAAACAAGAGTTAAGAAACAGCTTTATGTGGTATCTGGTGAATTTCCTTGCTTATGAGTAAAAGGATGTGACATGCTAATTTTATCTTAATAGTAGATATTTATTCTTTTAATAAAGATTTGGTTAATACTGATTCCACAGTTAAATTTTGCTGTTCAGCTGCAATTTAGCATTTATTACAGAGACACAAATTCAGGAAGAAACATGCTTGGGGAAGAGTTGAGTGCTTCCATTTTTGGCATTTCTACAAGTGTGTTTTATTGACCACATGCCATATGGCCACACCAGCTATGCTGCTGCAGCAGTTTGTCACTTGAAGCAAGCCATGATGCCATGGAAAAATATATTGAGAGAGGAACAAGAAAAATGCTACGCTGGCATATCATTTAATTGGATTCTAATATGCAGCATTACCACATCTGTTCACCTTATCTTTTATTTACTGTTCCCTGGGCTTGTATTTTGGTAATAAATAAGTGTGTGCTTAAAGCAGGCATATCTGTAGTTCAGGGCAAAATGATTCTGTAGAACTCTCATTCTGGAACTCTTGTGAAAATAAACACCATTTCCAAAGCTCCATCACACAGTTTCTGGCCTGACCATGCAACCATCAAGCAGCAGGAAGCCAAACCTTCCTGCTTCGAGTGACAAAAGGGTGCTCGTGGACGGTGCCAGAGCAAACCAGCAAGGTGGGACTGAACTTATGAACACCCAAGAGGAAGACAGCATTTCTGCATCAGCTCTTAAAAATGCAGAAATGCTCTACTTGTTTCAGCCTCGCTAATAAGCATTTAATGTACAGATTTCAAGTAATGGTGTCTGGAGTTTATATTGACCAGTGTCACTGGCTCTGTACACACACAGCTTCACAGCCCAATATCGAAACGGTTCAAAAAAATTAACAAAACTGGCAGCTAGCCAAGAATTAGGCAAATCATGATCTTGTCAGTTCTTCAGGGTATCCTGATGTTCATGCAATGGGAGTAGAATACCCTCTTTCTACAATAACAATAAGGTTGGGTTTGTATACAGGATTTTTGGGACAGCTTCTCATGGCTCTAGGTAAATAGTGGTTTTTATAGTTGAGAGTGCAAAATACACCTAAGCTGCAGTGCACTGTGAAAGGCAAAAAAAAAAAAAATCACATCCTGATATAGCATATTGGAATGCCTATTTTTATCTTTTATATTGTACATTCCTTTTTAAAGTCTAAGCCTCTGAATTGGAGGAAGGAATTGGAACTACAGAAAGGTATATCATGTTTCGTGCCTGTCTGTTCTGGACTCTGAAGTGGGATGCTCTCAAAGGATCTTCTAAGCTACATGTAACTGAGATATGGAGAAATTAGCAGGGTGTGTACTGATCCTTATTCTTTGATGATCCCTATCACAATAATATCTTCCCAAACAACATGAATACATTTAAGTGTGGACAAATGCATTAGTCTGGAGTGATATGAGATGGCCTTAATTGAATAGTGCTGAACAAACAGAGTGACATTTTACCCTTTGTTATATTTTATATCTCTGTTTTTTTTTCAAGCCTTCATAACATTTTCCACTCTCTTCCTACAACACTGTCAAAACCACTGAATCAACCTTATCGTGTATGTATCCCTTCCTCTTCTTCATCTTTTTGAAGTAAAGAAATGGTGTGACCCATTTTCCCAGTCTTCAGATCTGTCTCTGGCTCTTGAAGTGAATAAAAATTGAGTGAACTTGTGAAAATGCTGCTACTGCTTTGCCAGTTTCATCCCCCACTTCCTTCAGTGCTCCTGGTGTGTGTAATCTGGCCAAGGAATCTTGTCAATTTTAAAAGACTATAACCTTTTAACAAGCGTTTTCTGCTGTGTTTTGCACGCTTCCTAATTTTTCACCTGCATTTGTGGATGTGTGATTTAGATACAATTTAATCTCTTTCATGTATAAAGGCAAATGTAGGATAACATTTCATCTGACTCTTTTTCTTCTAGGTCCCTACTATCTTTCATGTTCTCCCAGAACTGCTCAAAAGCATATGTGTGGTTGAAAAAAGACATTTAACTCTCTGTGCTCCAACTGAGAATTCATGGAGCCTAAGCTACTCTGTTAATAACAACACCCAGTCTTTTCTATTGATGTACCATGAGATTAAATATAAACGTGTGAGTTTACTTTGAGCTTTGTAAATCATTCAGAATTTGGAGTTTAATTTTTAATATTTAAAAAGCACCACTTTTTAAAACATCATGAAATTTTAGACTAGTACTTTCCCCCCCATTTTTCAGGCAGGCTGTGCTATCTAATGAAAGCAAAATAAAATAATAAGAAAAAAAAGAAGGAATAAAAAAATAAGGAGGAACAAATTTTAAAATCTGGAAGGCCTCTTACTCTTATATAATCTGATGCCTCCATGATATTTGCAAATAAATTTTCTTTTAAGATTTGGGAACTTTCAAGTTGCATACAAACCATATAATTAATGGATATACTTATTCAGATCAGGAAATTGATAGAAACACAAAAGCCCCAAAGATGAACATTTAGATGCATTGAACCTTTCATAATGAATATATTTTACCTTCTACTGTCACCATAAAGCTGGGAATGCTCAAGTAGTGAGTAATTCATACTGAAAGAGCCCAGAGGGGTGTGAACAGGAAGTTTGTGACCATCAGGTAATTACAGATTTTTCAGCTTTTGCTGTGACCAGAAATTCCTTTCAAGATCTGAATAACTTAACATAGAAAAAAACCCCAAATTCCACTTCATTTCTAAAAAAAAAAGGTTTTATTTTGATGTATCAGTATTTCCAAGTGAGAACAGTTTTTCTGAACATTCCTGGTAGTATATTCTGAGGTCAGGATCTGGCATGTCATGGCTTCCACTCCCCATATTTATCTTCTATGCAGTATGTTGGCAAAAGAAAGGTAATGTCAAAATACCCCAGGGCCAGAAGCAGTGTGATTAGCACTTAACAATTAATTCTGTGTCTTGGAAGTCAATGGGTATTTTATTATAGATAATGGAGGAAGCAGCAACAAACACAGAGGAAAAGCCAAAAGAAACCCTCTACTATTTGCCTGACAAAATAGCCAATCTTCTCTAAGTTACTTTCTGGGTCACCTGGATTATATTGAGAAAACCCATCTGCAGTTATTACAGAGAGTTGTCAGGATAGCCTGACTCACTCACCAGTAGCAGGATCTCAAATGATTTGGAAAGACTATTACCAAATAAATGGGCATTAATAACAAGAAGAATTAGTCTGTATAAGATGGTTAGTACAAGTACATCAGGAGAAGAGAAGAGAAGAGGGTCAGTTGGACAAATAAGGAATGAAGTTCTAAAGTGTCTTGGAAGGGATTTAAATCTATCTACTTGCAAAAGCATTAGACTTTCTTTGCTTTCTAAGGGAACGTGCAGTGTGCTTTTGCAGTCTCCTATGAAGGTAATCAGAAATGGTTCAAGGACAGTAATTTTGTTCATAGATTTGTCTCATTGATGGTTTCTGGAAGTTTCAAACCCTAATATATCAGAAAACTAAGTGTACACTCAAATATCACCCCAGCATTTCACTGTTAAGCTGATAGATAACGTAGAGTTAAACCATGACAGAAGGGAAGGGACATGATGTCCTGTCACTCCCACACTTTTACTACATACTCATCATGAAAACATAAAATGAAAATTCAAGCAAGACTTATAGCAAATCTTGATATTGCTTACATGTTTCATACTCCCACACTGAAAGTCAGCTCACTATAATTTTCTCCCTTTTCTTTCTTATTATGTGGCAAGTAAGTCCTTTTTATATAGCATTACTGAGCACTGTTGGCTAGCCTTTTCTCCTGTTGTAGTGAAGAAACAGGGAGCAGAACAGCAGGTCCTGTACTCAAGTGGCTGCCCAACTGCTATTCTTCAGCACACCAAAGATCCAGAGAGAAAATACATCCTTTCTTCCAGCACATTTTTCTGAAAGATATTAATAGCTTTCCTCCTCCTGCCAACCCATGTTTTTCCTTTTATTTTTGCCAGCTTCATCTGTTACAGAGCTTTTGAACACAATCACTCAAAGGTCTCTGTAGAGTGGAAATGGTTCCCCTACAGAACTCTTATTTTAAATATTTGTTCCACATTTCTGTGCTTTCTTGTGTTATTTTGCTTTTGATCAATGCAATGTACTGATTCATAACACAGAGACTCCTTTTCTGAGGAGGCTCTTATGGGTGTGTCAACACACAGATAGCTGCCTTAGCTGGAGCTGAACCCATTCCAAACCAGCCTGAATACCTGAAACAGCATATCTACATTTTCACTGTGTTCTGTCGGGAGTGACTGGTGTCACTAAAGAATGATTCTGTTATGCAGCTTCCAGAGCTGCTGCGAAATTTTTCCAAGATTTAAACCATCCTGCAATAATGTCCCTCTAATGCTTCTCCATTTAGGGTTTCAAATAGACTCTAAACTAATAAACTTTTTTTTGAGAAATTGTAGGTGGTCACAGTTGTATTCAGTAACCCCGTCCTCACATATCTCTCCTTTTCTTTTCTTTTCTTTTCTTTTCTTTTCTTTTCTTTTCTTTTCTNTTTTCTTTTTCTTTTTCTTTTTCTTTTTCTTTTTCTTTTTCTTTTTCTTTTTCTTTTTCTTTTTCTTTTTCTTTTTCTTTTTCCATTTTTTTTTCCCCCTAAGTAATTTCTGGCCTCTGAGAGCCCTTTTCAGTTAGGATGTCTGACCCTTGCAGCCTGCTGGGTCCATGACCACTCCCGGAGTACTTATCTTGTAGCAGCTGCCTCAATCTGCACTGCAGTTTGTGCAGGACAGGAGACATGATTAATGTGTTCTTGGTGAGTAACAGACACTGGGGTAAAAAGGGAATGAAACAAGCTCATAACAAACAGGAAGGGCCAAGGGCACACCTGTCCTGTTAGCAGTTGTCAAATAAAAA
Organism: Pardalotus punctatus; assembly: GCA_013400915.1. NCBI lineage: Eukaryota > Metazoa > Chordata > Aves > Passeriformes > Pardalotidae > Pardalotus > Pardalotus punctatus. The sequence continues at coordinate 20,800 of VZTX01002287.1, read as the reverse complement.
CTGTTTGATTAGGCCATGTATCATGCTTTCCTTGAATTCGTATCTATTGAGTGACATAACACTGCAGCCAATGGCTCTCCTTCAGAATTAGAAAGACAATCAGTTTGTCTTCTAAAATCTATCTACCAAACACCTTTTAAAGTGCGTATTGCCTATCTGATCAGAAATGAACCTTGTAAAGGTCTGTTGCTAATTACATAGTGGTCAATAGTTTCCCATTTATTTTTTAAAAAACAAATTCTCCGGTAATAGGACATGTCAAGGTATTAGTAAATCACTTGTTTGGCCTATAGAATTGCCTTTGCAAAGATAAAAATCCCCTTTGCGTCACTGTCTCTTGGCTTGAACACTGGTTCATTAGTGTTTCACTACTTCCAATAAAAAGAACATTGAAAGACATTAGCTTTGAAATTAAAATATATGAAGCCAACAAAATGCTGCAGAGGAAACAATATACAGTAGGTCATACTGCTGGTCTTTGAGCATCCCAGAGAGGAATTGCATTCAGAACAAATCACTTCTCTTGAAGAGATGCACATTTACTTCCCGTAGCCAGAGATTTTCTTATTTGTAAGAAATATGGACACATCAGTTTGTCTGATTAAAATGGAGTAGTCAACTGTTCAAATCATTATTTTGTTAAATGTACATTAAAAAGTGTGTTTTATTAGATGGGTATGATGATTGGATGGGCTCTGAAATTTATTGTACTTGAGCACATATTCATATAATTCAGTAGGCTGAATAGCTAATAGGCTTATAAAAAAGTCGCATTACAGTAGTATTACTTAGATGACATGATTGCATTTCAACAAGATCCAGCTCATTTGGTGCACAGATAATTTACTTAAAATTCTGGATATATATTAACCATTGCCCAGGCAACTTTGATTTTGTTCTGCCTCATGAACAAAGCACAGGTCCTATTGAAACAAGCCAGGCCTACAGTGGCATTTGATGAAGCCATCAAGTGGACCGACTTTGAGTGGAATCTTTCCAATCTGAAATCCATAACAGATGGCAGCAATGGCAGTCTCTGCTCCATGAAGAGGCCAGAAGCTTATTCTACTGTCATCAGAGGGGAGTTTGCTCAATTTTGCCATCTGGGAAAGCCTCAGCAGAAAGTGCATTACACAGAAGACAGAAGTTTCTTTTAAGCAGTTCGCTAGAGCTAATTGAGAATTTTTATCAGTGTGACTTGTCACATTTTACTTCACACAAAACAAGTGTCTTAAAAAATAAACTTTTATAAACTATCTTCGAGAGTGATTGGGAGATGAAGAAAACAGTAGTGTTGTCTAAATTCATGCTGAGATAGATCAACATCCGGGAAAACTACGTTCTCACTGGGAACATAACAGATGATTTGGCACAAAACATTACTGACTGTTTCCATGTTAGAGGTTCAAGGCTGGATTATCTGTCCAGCCTTTCCTAGGAATGCAGTTTCAATAAGTGTCTGGAAGGGCAGAGACAAGAGCAAAGAGAAGCTGGCTGGGTTGCTACACAACATTACACATGTTCTGGTCTGTTTGTGCATTAACATCAGCTCTCAAAGAGGGGGTTTGTTTGACCTGCCAGCTGGAAGTAAAATGCGGTAATTGCCAGCAAGAGTTCATCAGGAAGTTAAAAACTGAGAGAGGTGAGGAGAGGCTTAAAAAAACCCAAAAAACAAAAACAATTATTCATATTGGAATTCAACCAAGCCACTTAGAATTATAATCCCTACTGCGTAATAGACACCAGCCACAGTTTTAGTATCAAATTTCATGTGAAGAACAGCTTATACAATGAAATGTAGCCAAAGATCTGAGTAAGGGACCACTGCTCAAATCAGGATGACATGGACAAGGACCACGAGCCTGGTGCAAACACTGTTTTCTGTATCCGTTGTGTTTTCTGGGGTGGACTTCCAGGAAATTCTCAAGTCCAACCTTTATAAAACAGTTTGAACAGGTGAAACACAGAACAAATTTTTTTACTGAGGACCACAATTTACCAAGGGCTGCTTAAGGATATCCTCTGTATGCATCTGGGTGGATGATACATGCCTTAGAAAGTCATGTACAGCCCTTGGAAAAATACAAGGAACTAACCTTCTGTGTGTTATTTGGAAGATAATGTCTCCTGCTTCTGGAAGTTATTTCAAAAATAGTGCCTGGGAACTTTAGCATGTGTGCTTTGGCTTGGAATCAATGAACTCAGTGGAGACATACTGAGTTATGAGCTGAAGTTGTGGGCTGAAACTGTGGCTCTACCACAGTAACTAGCAAATAGTCTACTTATTTTAATGAGGCAAGAATTTCATCACTGGATGTCACAATAAATCTAATAATAGGTACTACAATTTTCCCATGTGAAAATACAAATTACTACATTGGTTATCACCCCATGCTTATATATAAAGTCTTACAGTATCATCCAAAGAACCCATGACTAATCATGCTATTATATTGCTTAAATGGAATATGTGATGTATGAAACTAAAGGAGACAGAATAAACCCTTCATTTTAAGGACTATACTTTCCTTTGGTGTGCTCAGTTATTGAATCATATTTCATTATTAGTACTATTGCTATTATTAGAGCTAATCATATAATGATTATCTTATTGAACACTTTCATTAGAATTTCTGAATTTCAATGATGACTACCCCTGAATACCTTTGTTCATTTTATCTTATTCTTAAAATAACTATTAAAAATAAGAATGAAGAAGTTGTTGTTTTTTTTTTTTTTTTAAATGCCCTGATTTTCCAGCAAATGATACTGTCTTTCACAGGCTAGAAGTTAAATTAACACATGCAAATTAATTCTATTATTAAGCAATGTCTGGAATATACCTTATGTCATTAGGTAGCCGTGCATGTTTATGGATGTCTGATAGAAATACTTAAGGTTCATCTTAAACTAAATGCACAAAATCAGTCGCCATTGCACTGGAAAGGGAATGAGCATGAAACATATTTCCATATAATCTTTCCTCACAACATTCTTCCATACATCATCTGAAATCCAGGTCAAAATTTCTGTTGACTTCAGCAGTAGATGAGAATGACCCTGTGGAATTCAGATGAGGTTTTGCAGTTCCAAATCATGTAGGGTAGTTCTTGGTATTTCAATTCACATTTCTGCATCTTGTCTTTTCAAAATTAGGATTATCAATTTATGTTAAAGACTCTTGAAAAAGTTATTTCAGCCAAAAAAAAAAGGATAAAGTTTAGATCTTTCAATAAAGCTTAATTATTATGCATTAATGCAAGGAAACACACAATGAAAACAGAACTCAACATAGCCAAAAGTGTATTTTTATTTTAGATTGTGTTAATAATAATACAGAAGTTATATATTATTTTGGACACACAGTAAGATAAAGCTTTAATCGAGATTTAAATGGATTTTTATGTTTGGGTATTTTACCACAGAGCATTAAACAACATTTTATAAAATCATCTTTATAGAAATAAACAATGATCCCAGAGACACTTCACTGAGACAATTTGAGAAAAAAAAATGCAATAAAATATTAAAAATTAATGGCAACTCTGAAGAAGAAAAATATTACCCTTTTAACCTAATAACACATTTTATTCAGCTAAAGAAATTAAAAAAAAATAGAGAGATTAAAAATTAAATGGATATCTGTAGGAAAATGGATGATTACTCCCATCTGTAATAGAGAATTTGGGTAATTTTTGCCATTACCACAGCAGATATAACAGGTGGAAAGACATGACAGTGTCAACTAATGTGTCCTACATACATGTTATAATAATGGTAATTCAAAAATTACAAGCAAAAAAGCAGAAAACACAATAAACTCAGAACTTTGCCACTCCAAGCTAAATGAAATATCACACCAAAAACCATCAGGATATGATAACAATATCTAAATATTTTTAAAAATAAGATTAAGTGAAAAAAAGCCATGGAGAACATTATGGAGAATCTAAATAAAAATATGCAGGACAAAACCATACTTCAGACAACTTCTGTTGATTTGAGTGGTGAAAACTGCTATTGACATGCTGTTACATTTCTTTTTCCTGTTTTTTCTGACTCTTAATAAAGGTCGCATTTCAAATCAATAGTCCCTCAGAGCCATGACATGCTAGTCACTGAAAAAAATATATTATTTCTCAGCTCTCTTTAAGTGAAAAAATGATATAAACTGCTATAAACACACATATGTATTCTTTCCACAAGGTCTGGCATCAGATGGTAGGGAATAAGCTGAACGGACCAACAGACTACTCAAACATGGTTATTTCAGAATAGAAAAACATGTATTAGCTGTTGATCTGTATATAACTTTTCACTGAGTCAGTTAAGCTCATGATTTCTTTCAGCTAAGTAAATTTCAATTAGAAAAGACTGGAGATAAAGCAAAGACTAGATGAGGCCTCTACAAAAAGAAAAATACACTTTACTGGTGATATCAAAGGCAAAACAGTCTGAAGTATTGTTGAAAATAATAGTAAGTGTTTGAGGTTCTGATTTATACTGTTTGTATAAATCACAAACCACAGGCCTTAGTTCAGCCATTCACGATCATAACATTAGTGTAAAAAAATTAACCCTGAAGTAATGAAGAATATATTTTACTGATAATAACAACCACTCCTATGACATTTTTTCATGACAGAGTTAATTCATGGATTGGTAAAATTATGTAAGTATTTTTATAAATTTATATGTAATGAAAAATATTATTTTTTACTATCCACACAACATCTTTTTAATTTCTAGTTGAGTTAATTGGTAAATCAGTTAACACCAGCACAATTTGTACAACATATCCAGGTAAGTGTTCATCATTCCATATACCACCAGCAGACAAAAATTCTGGCAGTGGAAGACTCAGATTCACTCACAACTCTGGCTAAAAAATGTGGACTCACAACTTCTTCACCTCAACAGATAAACTTGTCCTTGCTGTGGGATCTGTTCTATGTGTAAAAATTTAAGTTTTTCTTAGGCCTGAAAGTAAATAACTCACTTGTTGGAGAAGGGGTCCATCACTGTAAATGTCCTCTTACTGCTACAATCAGAAGACTCAAACTGTGTGATCACAACCTTCTCAAGTGAATATTTGAATTCAGATCATTGGCCACTTTTTGATGGGGCCCCTTCTCTTCATTCCGTTGGAGCTTTTACACTTGAAATATTCTTTCCAGTTATTGACTTATGCATAGGCTCTTACATTAGAAAGTGAAACCTGGATGGCATCGACTGAATATTTATTTGCTCACATAAAATGAAGAGCATCAAATGGAAATACTCAGACCAATGCTTATACTGTCCCTGATTATCCTCTCGATTAATATTGATGTATTTTCTAAAAGGTGAAGGTTGTGTATGCATATGTCTCTGTCAGGAGGAGGAACTGTGCATTAAACCTCTCCTACACAAGATCTTTACCTAGAATGGTTCTTCATAGAAGAATTTCTATCATCGCCTTTTGTTGATATTTCTCTGATTAATCCTTTTGTTTCCTTTGTGCCTTTCTCCTGAAATTTTTTCTAATTCTTGCGGCATTGTCCTTCTAGCAAAGCCTTGACACAGACTTTCACCCTCAGCTCATTACGTAGAGAAAGGGGCATATAAGAAGCCATGAAATTATAAGATGTTTTCATGTATAGTTACAGATTTATGAGCATGATATGGGCCACCATGCACACAGGAAAATGTATCCACTTCCATCGATTTGTACCACAGAAATAACAATGTCATTACCATCAGTTACAACAGACGCGCTACAATGATGAAAGATGTATGTGTCTCAGCAAGAGTAATGCACACAAGAGGGAAGGCAAAAGGTAAATAGTGTAATCCTTCTAAGTGGAATTGGTTCAGTAATTTTCATTAAAATTAAAAATGTAAAATTGAATTTTCCATTTTCATACTAAGTTTTACTATTTTAGCTAGTGCAGAAATGGACCTTTGCGTGTTTTGTTTTGGTTTTTTCTTTTGTGTGTGTGTTGGGTTTTTTGTTTGTTTGTTTGCTTATTTGTTTTGTTTGGTTTTGTTTTGTTTTGAGGGGTTTTGTGGGTTTATTTTGTTTTTGTTTAGTTTTTTTTGTTTGTTTTGAGGGATTTTTTATTTTGTTTTGTTTGGGGGGTTTTTTGTTGGTTGTTGTTGTTAATTTTTTTGGGGTTTTTTTTGTAAAAACCTATGTTAAAAAAGCTTTGCACTCTCTCACGCTTCCTCTGTCTCCTTTATGTCTCCTGTTGGTTACAGCCTAAAGCTCTGGAAGGGAAAACAGATAGCATCTGCTCAGAGGTGTGAGATTACATGTTATCATAATCTTCCAAAAGAGAAAATGCAGAAAATGTACTTTACTTGCCAAACTTTCTTCCATCCAACTAGTTTTTTGTACGTGGTTTTTGGTGGTTTTGGCTTTTTTAAAATCACATGCTGTGCCACAACACAAAAAAATAATTCAGTTCATGAATAAGTCTACATGCAAACATTGCAATAATAATAAAAAAATGTAAGGGGATATCTACCAACAGATGCCCTTTTTATTTTGGGAAGCATCGAGATGCTGAGAGCTGAAGCAATTCCAGATTTCATTGCTGCTGGAAGCCCCTTCTGAAAGCCAGAAAGAAAAATTATTAAGAAGTCCAACCCAATTTTCAAGAAACCCAAGAGATTCCAACTGTTTTGGCTTTAAGCCAGATCCATATGAGAATGGCTCCCAATCAAATCTCATTATGTGGTGGGTGCTCCAAGAGAAATTTGTCAGCTGTAAATCACCTCCATTCCACAGAAGCCACTATTTTGACACTAAATTATGAGACATCATTCGGAAGGCAAAAAGAAATGAATTATTGATTCCATGCAAATTACTTTATTTTCCTGCAAGCTAAAATGTCAACTGTTTCTCAGTCTTTCAAACTATTATTATTATTATGTAAATATACTACTACTGCATAATGTTATTTCTGACCTGTAAGGAGCACAGTGTTGGATTTCTTCTCATGGCAGAAGTAAGTAAGATCTGTAGAAGAACCCAAACAGCAAAATTTTAGACACAAGATTGGTAACTCTGATCATCTAAAATTTTCTATCTCTATAATTACTGGGTGGAAATATCCAGCCTTTTGGTCAGGTTCATTTATACAAAAAAAAATTAACAACATCCTGTTAACACTAGTATTTATTTGTATGTAATCAAGGTTGTGAGGCACAATCCTTCAGAGATCAATCATCTTATCTATTTAAAAAAAATAATCTAAAGAAACTGGGTTCGCACTCTAGAAATACCGTATTTTGATTCTGCTTAAGAAAGAGTTCCATGAAGCAATTCCAACATCAATCTTAACCTAAATATCTAATTTTAACATAGATATAACTGAATGAGATGACTTCTGTAAAAAATTGCTAATTAACAAATTTTAGATAGTAGAATAAAAATAAGAATATTACCTTGTTCATGATGTTTGTAACATTAGAAAAAGGATACGCATGAGGTCTTCAATTAATATAGCTCTGATACCTGCCCCACCTATACACATTTCTATCTGGCCATTTTAACCTGTGAACTAAATGCTACCTATGGTATTGAGAAAATAATTTCTCACTTTTATGTGTGTAGATTTTTAAGGAATACTCTTTAACAAGCTTAATCTTCTTTTGGAGAACTGAATTTAGAATACTCACTAAATGATTAGGATTCAGCAAACTGGTCCTTTTCTAGATTTGACCTCAGCAATGGACTGAAAAGTGCCTTGTCACTGTAGTGATGTATTAGCGTGTATGTGATATCCCCTACTCTGAAGGACTGCAGCATCTGAGCTGGAGCAGCTCCAGGGCTGGCCAGGGGCAGGACTCATTCCTGGGCTGACAGCCTCCCGAGTAGGGGATGATTTGGGGACTGACAGGAGGGTTCAGCAGGAGCTCATCCCTTTCACCCACCTTACCTCCCACTGGAAAACATGGAAAAGCATGTAGAATACATACAAAAGGAAAACAAGCCTCAAGTGTATGGAACAACAAAGCTTAGAGGGAATCAGATCCAGATGTACAAAACCTCTCCTTGCACATCCTCATAGGGAGCAAAAGTCATAACCTTTGTGGTTTCCAGGAAGCAGTGGATACAGGACCATTCAGTGCCAGTCAAATGGGATGCAGTACAAGTTTACATGAGAGCACTGCTGCATCTCTCTCAAATGATGAACAGTCCCAGCATCTCCCAGTCTGTCAGATCCCTGTGCTGGGCTGCTTCCATGGCAACAGCTGGGCCAGGATGGGGCCACGCAGCACAGGGAGGGATGCTCGGCAAGCTGGAGATCCTGCGCCACAAGCTGACCTCCTCCGTGCCAGCCCTATAACTCTGGCAGGCTGCAAGGACATAAATACTGCTCTAACAATCAGGGGGCCCTTTAGGTGCTTGTAAATCACCAAAGAGATGGGAGGGAGGAGGGGATGCCAAAACATCTATTGAAGAGTGTTTGCTATTGCTGTGAGCATGAGAGGGAGTTCTAGATCTGTATTTTGGAAAACTATGACCTTTCCCAGAGGGTTACTTAAATATTTGAAGCTGCAGCGATCTCAAGTATGCACTGATGTATATTCTTATCAGAAACTACTGTAGAAATTATGCTTGTGCTGAACTTAGTAAAGTACATGTTTACAGTTAATTTCTTTTTCCTATTGAAAATGTATAAGCATATCAGTTTCACCTTGAAAAACACTCACAGTGGGAAAAAATAGCATAGTTTATTTAGAAAATATTTTTTGTAAGAATATTTCTGTGCATCTTTCAACTTTATGGGAGGATATGACCTTAAAAAAGACAAGCTGTCAGGAAAAGAATGGGAAGTAGAGATTTCACACATCTGTTCTTCTCTTTTGATTCTTGGAGACCGTTTCCCTTCCCTTTTTTTCCACATTTTACACAGAATTCACTGTTCAAGAACATTTGGCTGCTTTTATGCCCTAAAAGCATCAGCTATCCTCAATAAGCCTTGAAGCATTATCTGTGCAACATGTTCTTATGCTCTGATTTATTTGAGTAAAAATATAGTTTCAAGAGATGGCAGCTTCTGTGCAAGGCCAACTTATTGCATTCCTTATCAGCACCCTTATTGTTCCTGGAAGTTTAACTCAGAGGTTTTAGTGATCCTATCTACAGCATCCTCCCCTCCCCAAAGGTTTGTCACATCACAGCTGGAAGGAGCAGCAAACTCTGGGTAGGAAACAGGAAAACACTGGCCAGAGCTGGGTCACAGAAGAAAGCAAGAACACCTTAATTTTTTTCATGTCATGATATTACAGTCACAGAAAATGAGACATACAGAATGTCCTTGGAAAATATAACATGATTTTTATATGTAGCCTTAATTCAAGAAGGCATTTTAAGGTCCGAAGAAGTTATAGACTATCCTTATTTCTCATCTAAGTACAACACACCATTAAATGTGCTTGTAAATATTGAACTAATTAAGTACCAAATGGTGATTTTTTTTTTTCAAATCTGTGTAAAACAGATCTGCTGTTGACTGACCTGCCATAACAAGCTCATTCAGCAGAATAATCCAGATCTCCTTTCAGCTAAGCACTTCAGGATCAAACAAACTTTGAGGGTGTGCATTAGTCATGCTGAATACAGGTAGACATGTTCAATGGCTAAAATTAACTCAGCCAGACATTGGGTATTACCAAAATTAATTCCTGCTTTAATGTTGCTGGATCAATATGTGAATTTCTGTTAAATAACACATAAGAATTAAAATTTATTTAAAGCAATACTGGAATGTACTCACCACTTTTGCTATTGTCACTAAAGTAGCACTGTCTTGCTCCCCCTGAGATTCACCTTTCCCATCTTTTCCAACAGAAATTCTCAAAGAAACCCTTTGGGAGCATATAACTGTATGAGAAACTGCCCACAGCTGTTAGTGAGAGGGAAAAGATGAACGGTGAGAAACTATAAAAGTGAAAGAGAACCAATTCCAATAGATATTTTTATCTGGCAGAAACTGTGCCGAATAAAGAAGGCAAGGAATAAAGAGTTGCAAAAAAGCAATACACTAAAACATGGATAGATATATTTGGAAGTACCTGGGGATACACATACATGTGTCTGTGTCTTTGCTCCCTTGAGGTCTATGTGAAAAAGCCACAGACAGGTACAGCAGTAGTGGCTCTGAGATATTTTGGAGAAAGTGTAAGAAATCTACATTACATCCAATAAAAATGCATCCAGTTCTGGTTTTATGTAATTGTTGAGCTCTTTCAAATCAAACACTCAGGAAAGCTGTAAACCAGTGTAGACCTTAGGCACTAGGGAAAATTTGGGAAAAGAAAGAAAGCAAGACTCAGAGATTTATAGTTTTGCATTTTATTTTTCTCTCATTCACAGACTGGTAAGAACTGCAAAGCATGTTTCTACATACATGTGCATACTCAGAAAACAACATTTACATTATGTTTGCAAATAAAACATAAAATATATTATAAGGATAGTCAATCTTTTTAATTCTTTAACAGCAAGTGCTCCATTATTGTCTTTATTGTTCATTTAATAGGACACTTGCTGCATAAGTTTTGCTTAAAATTCATAGTCACACATGGGCTAAGCATGGTTTGGTGTCCAACAGGTAGTTTGGAGGCATTTTGCTGTTTTCAGGGAAGTGTATTGGATTAGATAGCAAAAAGTCATGTAGTTGTTCTTCGGGGCTAGGAAATGGGAATGGGAATGGTCTTGGCTATTCTGGTTCACAGTATCTCTCCCTATCTGTCTTTCTCTCACTCTCTCTCTCTCTCTCCCTTTCTCTCTGACTTCTACCAAAACTTCCATGTGATAATTCTGTCAAATTTTATATTTCTTTTGGAAAGCTCCAGTTCTGTTAAGTTTCCCCTTTGCAGATAGAAATGTATTATTGCAGAAAATTCCTGATTTTTGTTCTGAAGTCTTTCTCCTTCAAGAACAGCATTCTGTTTTGATTTACCCTCTGGCATAAATACTTTTTGATCACTGTATACTTCACTGATGTTCTGCATGGCTTCTTTTACTGTTAAAACTGTCTGAAAAATGTTCTGGAAATAAAAGGATTTAATAAAATTACACACTATTAAAAAGTAATATTCATATTTTCTAAAATATCTATTTCGCTATTACAATTTCAAATTCTATAGGCTACTAAGGAACCTTGAGAAGATGAAGAAAACCATCAGTTTCCCTTTGAGTCAGAGAAAATTTGTCAAAATAGTTTAGTGCACTGCAGACTTAATTACCACCGTGAATATGGTAATTATACTGTGGTCTGACAGGTACTCCCTGTACTTTAACAGTTGGTTGCATTAGAGATCCGCAAAATATTTACTCTTCTTACAAAAGGAATTTGGAAACCTTGATGAATTTCAAAGGATTTCCCCCTCCTGAGCAGAGTTGCTCTGCAGGAGACACAAGTATGCGCTGACCTCACTGCTAGCTGGAATAACAACACCAGGAGAACATCACTGAGCATGTAGCACATTATGAGCAAATCTAAATTGCCATGTAAGGCAATTTAAATGTGTAGGCTACTTCCAAAGCCACAAAAAAATGTAAGCCCTGCAAGGTATTGAAAATTCAACTTTATCAGCTGCAAATTTGCAAACGATTCATAAAGCCCAATGTTTTTTGGAAAGCTCTTTCACAAGTGTGTAAAAAATGTTCTCAATGTCAGTAATAAATGACAGGCAAGGAATTTTGGCAGCAAATGTTTCAGCTGTCCTCATGAAATGGATGAATATTTCCCTCTGTGCATTAATTCGTGTTACAACACGTACATGGGAGAATGATAATAGGGTTCTTCCCTCATGCTTGTCATGTATAAAATATTGTACTACTTCATAACATTAAAAGGGTGAGTAAGGCCAGACATTGCTTAAAAAGAAAAGGGAAACCTGAAGTTTGAAAGGTAACATCTTCAGTGTGAAATGTGTTCATGAACACTGTCAAATACCAATCTCATCTCAAGTGCTGGCTCTTGCTAATTCCTACTGACAGCTGTTCTTATTCTTACCTTGAAACATTTGGTTTTAAATGTCAGACTGGTTGGATCTTTGGATCTTACTTCTTCCCTAAACATTCACCAACAAGATGAGGAAGATATTTGCCAAAAAAAAAAAAAAAAAGGAAAAAGAAATCATGTGAAATGTTCTGTAAGGAGATTTCTCTTCAGAGAAAAATTATTAAGAGTAAATTATTTCTTTCTTTACCTCCTGAGATTAAAAAATACAGATAGCTTCCTGCAGACAGGATCTACTACATGTAGAAGAACAGTAGTCTGTTAATGAAACTGTTTATGCAGCACTTGCACTGGTATAGTCGAGTATGAGGGTGTTGGAGAGGAGGTGTGGCCCATGAAAAGCATCATCTCATCCCTTCAGTTCTCTGTGGCCTCTGAAAAATCTGTTGCCTCCCTCATCCCTGCACCTTCAGTGGCTACTTCAAAAATCATGTGAAATGATCAGATTTCTAATGCTCTGAAGATGTATTCATAAATTTACAAAATTTGTCTTGGAGTCTATGTTGCCCTTAGAGTGAGAGAAATGCTTTTCACATTAGGAAACTAATACTCATTTAAATGGCTTCTTAACTCTCAACCATCTGGCCACTTCTCCTTCCTCACTCCCCCTTTCTTAAGTCCGTTAAGTAGTGCCATAAGAGACCAGAAGCAAGCATGAGGAAAGTAGGGGAACTCAATTTCTTCATACTGAGATTGGTTGTCCTCCCATCAGCATGTTCTCATTAGGGCCTCAAGATTTACATCCCTTTATGGGGCACGTGGGGGTTGTTCATCAGCCAGTGATATAGAAGAGTCCAAACTAGATGGTCTGGAGCACCTGAAAGTGCATTAGAATAATGTTTCTGTCTTGACCTGCCTTTTCTATCTAAACTCATGTTTTTGTCAGACATTAATCTTTTTGTATGCATCTTTGCAGCACTTTATGGTATTAAATATTATAGTAGAGGTGATAGGTTCACAATGAAGACAACTAAAAGCATCACTGGAGTACTTTTTGGCTTTCTAGGTTGTCAGAACTTGGTTCTAATGTTATCTTGTGCCAGGCCTCCCATGGAATTACGCTTGAGTAGGAATTTAGTGCATTTTTTCTAGACAGATGTGATAAAAACAATCAGAATGTGCCACTCTCCAAGCACAGCACCAGATGACGGTTGACTTGGGTAGATCAAGAAACAGTGATTCCTCCTGTTGAAACTGAGAGCTGGTATATGGCCCTTATTTATTTTTCCCTCTCTTCTGTGCTTAAATGATTGTGTCTGGCCGTCTTCCCCCTTCAAAATCAGGTGAACTAAACCCAAGAACACTCTGAACAAGAATCACCAAAATAAAAGAATGGTATGAGAGAATTAGCACATAATAGTCAGCATTTGAAGAACTGCAGGTGCTAATAAACAAGCAATCCTCAAATTCCTGTGTGTTAAACACTGAGCTGTTTTCCTGCATATCATGATCCCCATGGGATGCTTCTTGAAGGCTAATACTTTCCATGACAGATGCCAATCCAGTCTGGAGATGTGTGTAAAACCCATCCTGCAGCTTTCTCAAGAGATTTTGTAACCTCTGCTGGGTGTGTGGGCATAGCCAGTGTTATACTCTGCTGCATTAAGGACCTACAGCTGTTGCTGGCTCTAGTACAGATTTGACAACTCAGTTTCTCAGACACATCTGACCTGTGCTTTCTCATTGCATTGTCTCAGCAAAATACAAAATTTTGTTCCACAGGGTAATGCACAACTGAATTTATCCTTAATTTGAGTTAAAACCAGGGTGCCCTAATGGAGCTGGTGTAAGCAGACTTAAATTCACTAATCTCCTGAATTCTGAAGTAGACTCCCTGATGCTTTATGGATATGACACTGGTAGGTATCTGTGTGGCTGACATCTGGAGATATCCTACCTACAGCTTAGATTGAAAGACTTATTTTCCCATCCATCAACACTGAATGTCAGCTTCAGATAGCAAACACTTAGGTAAATGCATTCCCCATAAAGATGTAGCTTTTTTTTCTTTTTTTTTTTCCCCCCTCAACTTCTTTATTTAGCAGAAGTTGCAGTGGAAATGTTGTTTAAGTCAATAAGGTCAATAACTCACCTATTTTAAAAGGCAGGGTTATATCAAAAGAGGCATAGTAATAGATACTGAGACAGTTTATAGTTTATGAGTTTATTCTGTGCATTGCCTAATTACAGCACAACTAGCAAGGCAATAAAATAAAGCTACAACATGAAATGTTACTTGAGCTGTACAGCTGGTAACAAGGCGTGAAGACAATTGCAGGTAGGAATCCACCTGTACATTTAGAAAGAACTAGAGAAGATATTAAGATTAAGAAAGACCCCTTTAGAAGGGAGAGAGATTGTAATTAAGGTCATAATCCAATTTGTTTTTATTGCTAACATGCATAGAGCTAAAATGCCCACTAGCATATACTCTGTTATGTGCTATTAAACATTGCAACTGTTATTGTAACATAGCCAGAAGGAGATTAAACCCTGTTTCAGCTGTGTGCATAAACCTGATCCCCAGCTCTTTGTGATTGTTTTGCCCTAAATGTGCTAGCAATACTTTGAGAAACCCAAGCTTCCTAACCCCCTGCCATTTCTACTACTAAATGCAGATGTGTCAGCTGTGATCTTCAGTCCTGCTAGCATCAAAATCCCTAGTTTGGCTAGAGAGCCTCTAAAACTCTCACCTGAAACTGATGGTTCAGCACTAATAAATCAGTTTAATGCAGCTGATGATGGCAGCGAGTTACTTTGTACCTAGCAATGATTTCAGCTATTGTTATCTGACCTGCAGCCTCTCTAAAAATTCTATGAATAGAAAGGTTTCTTCATAAAGTGTGATGAATTTTGTGATTCCATGAGGATGTGATGTTTTTGTATTCACATCTAGTGACTGGAACACTTTAAGTAGTGGATACCAGGTACAAAATGCTTATGGGGGAAAAATATGAGACCATTTAGTCATATTCATGATGTCAATAGCGATCAGTCTTTCTTCCTTTAGCAAAAGACTGAACATTTTATGCAAACACAGGATATTTAAGAGGAAAGAAAGAAACTACACTACTTTCTAAGCCAGCACAGAAGGCTGGAGTCCCAGAGGTTAAATCTCTGCTACTTTGCATGACAGAAGAGATTTGAATATAAGTCATGGTCTTAAATGACACTACTAATGACTAGATTATTGAGGTCAGAGGGCAGGATTAAAGCATGATGGGACCAAAAAAGGAACATCAAGCTCTCTCCTAGAAGGACATACACACGCTCCATAGTTTAGTTCCAGGAATGAGATTAGACCAGTGTACAATGTTTGTGGTTAAACAGCTAATTGCTTATATTATGCCAAACTTTTCCTTTTGGCCCAGTTAGATTTTTCTATTTTTACTGTGTCGTATTACTGGTGGCATCTTCTATAAAGAGTTTCTTCGTTGTACCTAATTAGTCTGAACATTTAAAAAGTGTAATTTTCTTTTTTTTTATTTTCTCAATAATTTGCTATAAAGTGTTGTAGGACATTCTTATAACACCTTACTTCTGGAACATTTAAGCATGTTAAAGTATATGAATATACGTATTTCACAACTTCAAGATCTTGTTTCCCACAAGCTCATTTCAGAGCCACATACATTAATAAGATTACCTGCATTTCTGCAACAAGTCTCAACATTTCTGTTCCCATAAATTAACAAATCATATGGAGAAAAAACTACTAAATAAGTTGTTACTCAAGAGGTTGGGCGAGGCTTACCCTTGGAAAGCTGCACTGCAAGCCAAGGACAATATGTATAAATGCACTTCATTGAGTACATCTTTCACTCCATGGAGATCCATCAGCCCACCCCCAGGCAGATTCCTCCCATGTTTTCTCAGCACACCCATAAATCTTGAAAACCCTCCCACTGAAAAAAAACCCAACAATATATTCTTATTCCAAGGCAAGCACAGCCCATCAGCTGATACAACCAGGCAGATCTGCTTTTATTAAAGACAGATGAGTGTGTGGGTTGTTCCTTGAGAAAACATCACTAACTTCTTGCTGACAGTGATGAAGTCTTTTGACACTTGAGTTTTGTTACTTGCAACATCCAGCCTTTTCATGTTCAAAAAGAAAAGGTAAGCTTTCTGAAATCAGTGGAGTGGGGGAAAATAGGGTCCTTAAAAAACAGATTCTCAGTACCTACCACAGGCTGAGCAAACAAACTTTCCAGAGGAAGTCTTCATTTCCAGAGCTTTAGGAGATCCCTGTAGCAAACAGTGCTGACAGAGTGTATCTACATCATCCATTCATTAATCTGAATTACTT
The DNA here is from genome assembly GCA_013400915.1 of Pardalotus punctatus. Taxonomy (NCBI): domain Eukaryota; kingdom Metazoa; phylum Chordata; class Aves; order Passeriformes; family Pardalotidae; genus Pardalotus; species Pardalotus punctatus. The sequence goes on along the minus strand of VZTX01002287.1, from coordinate 4,468 downwards.
CTTTTAGTGCTTCTGCTGTTGAAGCCAACTCTGTGATTGCAGTGCATTTGCCCTGGAAGGATTTCTGCTGTATCATGCACTAGGGAGAAATAACTGTTGAGTACAATTTAACTCTCTGAGCTGAGAGGAAAAAAATGAATAGTAATTATTCCCGCTTGCTTGCCTTTCAGGAAATGTGCATTTTAAAAGCTCATGTAACTATAAAAGCAGTTGCATGCTGAGCAGTTTTGAAAGATTTTTAAACAGTTTGAAATTTGTGATATTTACTGCCTCACAAGGACCACTGACAACTAGGATGGATTTGGATCCACTGTTTACATTTCATAAATCAGACATGATTGAAACAGGGAACAGAAGCCAGAATCTCATGAATCATCTGCTTACATATGGTTTCTCTGTATCAGGATCATAAACATTTGCATTGTTGGAAGCTTTCATGCATAAGAGGATTCTCTCATACACATAAAATTATCTGTTAGTCAACAAGTCTGAGAGAGACTCAGATGCAGAAAGTTCTTTCATCCTAATTAGAGTACTAATTATTTGTGGGCATAAGTTACATTTGTAGACTGGAAAAGGATATAAAATACCCCCCAGTCTCAGGAGTGCATAGCTATAAATTGAATATAGAATAATTGAATAATTTTTTGGAAATTACTTTTGGAGGTCATTAAGTGCAACCCTCTGCTACAAACAGGTGCATCCTCAAAATCAAATTGAGTTGCTCAGCACTTTTTCCACCCAAATTTTGAGTGTTTCCAAAGCTGTAGATTCCACAATCTCTCCAGGCAACCTGTTCTGGTGTTTAACCACTCTCATTATATTTTTTTCCTTATATCTAGGCGGAATTTTAATTTTACAAATTAGGAATGTTGTTCTTACCCTTTCACTGTGGATCTCAGAGAAGAGCCTGGAAGTCTTCTCAATAACCACCAAGTTATCACATGAAGAAGTTACATTCCCTTTTCTTCCCCAGGCTAAACAAACCCGGGATGTTCAGACTAGCATCCTATTCCCTGTAGTTCATGCAACTTCTCATCTCATTGGGCTGCTGCTGGACCTTCTCCAATTTGCCATCATAGTTCTAACTCTTGGGAAACATGCCAAAACTGGGCACAACATTTCAGATGAACCCTCATGAAAGCTGAATAGAGGGTGGTAATCTATTCCTTTGGTCTGCTGGCTATTTATGGCTCATTGGTGTGTCCCAGTGCACACTTAGTCTTGGTTTCTGCGATGCCATCCCACTGTCTTGTGTTCACAGTCCCTCAGGACTCCCTGCAGAGCTGCTCCCCCATCAGTCACTCTCCATGAGCTTTGCATTTGTTTTTGTTCAGCTTCATAAGACTTCTGCAGCTGCTACTCCAGCTTGTCAAAGTCCATCTGAGTGGCAGTTCTGCGAATCTGAAGAAGGATAATTCCATTTCATCATCCAGCCTGTTGAATGAAGATATGAAACACTGACTTCCTCAGCATCAACTCATGAGGAGTGCCTCCCATACCTGCCAGCCTTCACTCTCAAAATTGACCAGCATTCTTTGAACACTGCAATACAGCCAGTCTTTCACTCCCCTTACAGTCCATCGTCTAGTCCATAACTATCAGTTTGACTTCAAGGATGCCATGGCACATCCTGTCAAAAGTTTGGCTAAAGTCAAACACACCCCCTCTCAGGCACTGAGAAGACAATCAGGTTGGTCAGGCATGATTTGTCCTTGTCAATTGGTTTAACTGGGTTCTCCCAGTCTCCTTCTTATCCTTCATGTGTCTGGAAATGACTTTCAGGAGAACTCTTTCCATAGTCCTCCATAGGAGTAATGTAAAGCTTTGTGAGCTGCTGTTCCCTGGATGTTTCCTCTTGTCCATTTTGAAAACAGCTGTAACATTTGCACCTTTCTAGTCATTAAAAATTTCCCATGCCTATAGCAGACAGATCCCTGCCCACCACACAGCCAAGAGTTGATCCACAGGTTCCACAGTTCCTTGCTGGCTGCTTTCCCATGACCAACAGGTTTGAGGAAAACGTCAACAGTTTCTCCTTACCCATCATTCTAAATTCAGGTAGTGACCATGGATCTGCTCAAGGTCATCATTGCCAGTGTCACGCCACCCATATGGACAACCAGCAACTAGCAGTAGGCTGAGTCCTGGATGAACCTTGGCAAAGTCTGAACAGTATTACAGATTTAGGCCCCAGGTGAGCAACATGTGTCCCAAGACAGCAAATCTGGTTGGCAAATGACTTCCATCATCCTTTCCCCTTCCTGCCTAAGGCACTGGCTGCATCACCTGGATCAGGTGCAATCAGTTTGGGTACTTCCCCAGCAGTGCCCATTCCACCCCTGCTTCCAGACCCCACTATTCCAACCAAACACTTGTAAGGAGAAATGTCCTTTTTTGTGACAAAAGTCACCATCTTAGAGTTCATACTATGGCTGGAGTCCCTGTTCTCCCTCTTTTTGCCCTCTTCCAGTGGCTGTCCTTCCTTCTGCATGACACGGGACTGGGATTCTTGGCACTACAGAGTCTTTGTAATTAATCTGCCTCCCAGTCATCATCCCTGTGGTGACATGACCTGCTCTTCTTCTCCCTCTGCTGCTGACCAGGTGTTGCACTGAAGTATGCAGACCAGAGCTGCCATCAGGCCTGCACTGTTCTGTCCTTCTTCATCACATCTGTCTGGGTTAATATCAATGCCTAATACACCTTAGAAAGGACTGAAAATGTTCTATGTTTTGTTCTAAGAAAATTATTTCAAAAATGTCCAGTTGTCTGTTATAAATTATATATATATAGACACACAAACTGAGGTTTTCTTATTTAACACAAAATTTTAATCAACTGTGAAATTACTACCTCTATAGTACTGAAGTAAATTGTCTTTTCCCCTTTCAATATTTGAACCTTGGCTTCAAAATCTGCAAAAATACACACAGTATAATAATCACCTATTGAAGCTACAAATTTCTGTGTGAGAAATCACTTCATGAAGTTCTTTCATGAGGTGCTCATGAATTGTTACCCCAAAGCCATTTCCATATAAGTTTTGAATTCCTCACCTTGTTCTGACAGCTTTTGAAGCACTCCTCTTTGTAAAGTGCAGCATCCAGTCCAGAAAGAAACCTCTGTACTCTAGTGAATGTTTAAGGTCTGCTTAATTTCCCTGACTGCTTTCAGATTTTTGGCTTTCTGTATTGAAATTAACAACAAAAATTGTTTTGCTTCTTTCCCTCTCCACAATTTACATTCTCCACCAATGCATATTAAGGAGTTCATAAAAATGCATCATGGACCCATTTAAGGTATGTGATTAACTGTTAATATGAGACATTAACTTGCAGTGCTATGATAGAGATGATCATGTACAATTATATTTGATGATGGCAATTCATAACTATAATTTTTGTTATATTTTTAAAATACACTATGGCAGCTGCTAGATATTCAACACTGCTGTAGAAGTTTAAAAAATGAATGATGATGTAAAACTTACATTGCTTACATGTGCTGTCATGACCACCATTACATGACCGGTCACGTAATTCTTAGTTCTGCCCATCACAAGAGCACCTCTTGGATTTACTTATAAAATGCAAAAGTTACTTTTTATGAATATTCTCTTTCTCAAGTCCTCATATGGAATTTTTTTTCTATTAAAAAGATCTTGATATTCAGTGGGCAGAAATATCATCAGACTATGGAGACTTTTTCCCTTATAATTTTATATTGAAATTTAAAAAAGAAAAAAAATTAAGCATCAGTCATTGTGCTAGTTTCACTCAAAAAAAGGTCTGTCTGTATGCATGAAAAGAAATCTAAGTCTGAGCTCATATTAATTCATAACTACAGAAGCCAATTCTGATCTATGGAAAAAACTGGAAAAAAATAGGAAACTTCTGGACATGATGCAAGTTTTTCTGAAATATAGTGTATGATTTATTATCTCTCTCCATCCTTGAAGAGTTACATAGACCAGAAAAAGACATAATAATGCAAGACTTTAACAGTTTTTAAATTCTCTCCTTCAGTTTTACCAATGAATTCACTTGCACATTATCTCAGACTGAAATTTACATAAAAATAAATTCTTTTCTTTAGGTGCAAGAAAGACCAAGGCCTCAAGATGGGAGAGTAGTACCTCAGGTTCCTTTGGGTTTTCCTCCTACTGTATCTTAGTGCTCATCACAAAATATTTTGAAAGGAAAAAATGTTTTCTCTTTTTTGAAAAGTCAAGCTGCTGGGAAAACAGTAATGGATCTGTTTTGATTAATTTCTTAATTTATAATATAGGACAAAAGTCAACAACTTGGAAAAATATTTTTAAAAATTCTAATTTTATGACATTCCATTTCCAAATGTATGGTTGTTTTAGCATAAATAGGTCAGAAAGAGGAGACTAAAACTTTTAATCTCAGTTCAGAATCTTTTGTTTTATATAGTATATCAATTATATATATATATAGATATA
>VZTX01002286.1:170690-192285 GCA_013400915.1 Pardalotus punctatus | reverse complement strand
TTTTTTTTTTTTAGTTTTTATGTTTTGGCTTTTTTTTGGCGTTGTTGTTTGTTTTGTTTTGTTTTTTTTTAAAATTCTTTCCTTTATGCCTTGCAGAATTCCGTCAGTGTGGGGAAAGATATTGGCTGTTATTTGTGTGGGCACAAGGTGCTGGTGACAAATGACACAAATCCATGCTTCCTGTTTGCGGGTTTGGATGAGACAAATCATTTCCCACGCTTTGCTAATGACATAAAGTTCATCAGTGCTGAATCAGGGGCTGGAGCCGCGCCGGCTCCACGCCTTCATGCATCCCCTCCGCAGATGCGCTGCTCGCGCAGAGGGACCGGCAGTGCACAGTGGCTCTGCCCCGGCCCGGGGCCCCCGGCCCCGCCGCCCCCGGCCCTGCGCACCTCAGTACCGCGGAAAAAAAGTAGTTCCAATACAATGTTTGTTAACTAGGTTATCTAGGCTGCAGAAGATTTTAATGTTGAATTTTATAGCTTTACCACGCTCTACCGTCCTTGTGAATATTGTAATATTGCATTTTTTACAAGTTACTCTTCTGTTAATGTTCCAGCTAGTAACTTTTATAATCCTCCTCAATGAAATTTTTTTGTATTCTTCCGCACCGTTAACCTCAATGGCAGCACCTCAGCCCCTGGCAGGAGGCAAAGATGAAATGAATTCCTCTTTAATCAGAAATAATAATAATAAAAACACACACAAGGCTCTCTCTGCCTTTTATTTCAGTTTCCCTTTTCGGTGAGGGGGTGATGCCTTGGGAGTCTCCAGCCCCTGCCCTCTGCTGCACTCCTTGGGTGTGCCTCTGGCAGAGCTGGAGGTGGGTTAGGAATGGTGATTGCCCAGCCCTGGTCACTCCATCGGGGATGGGGCTATGGCCTGCCCAGCTCTGGTCCCTCTACTCCCCACCCTCTCCTTTGCTGCTGCTTTCTGCTGACAGCCTGGAAGCTGGCTGTGCTGCAGGCATGAGCTGGCAGCCTTCTCTGGGCTGCCCACATGAAGGGAAAGTTAGGCATGTATTTTCTCTCTTCTTCCCTAATTCTGCCTGTGGGTTGATTGAGATGCTCCACAGAGCAGCAGCTTTAGTGCAAGTCCTGCTGGTGCCAGTCAGTCAAGCTGGATTTGCTTTCTGGTTTCTGTTGACCTCAGCTGGGCTGGAGGTGCCCACGTCTTAGCTGTTTGTTTTGCTGAGTAGTTTGAGATGCGTGTAGAAGAGGTACACATTCAGAAAATGCACTCAGATGGACTTCTAATGAAATAAACCCCTTCAGGTGCAAATAAATCTGGAAATCACCTCCCCCCCACCCACAAGCTCCCCAACCTCTAGATGCCCTTACGAATTAATCAGACTTGCAAGCACAAATGATCATCACCCAGCAGAAAAAGGAGTAATACAGCAGCAATGAACTGAGTGCCCGTTAGCTGAGGGGCTGCATTTTGAAAAAGAATTGGGTGCTATTGTTTCCCTTGGTCATTAGCATTTAAGAACTTTGTCTCAGGCTCATCCTGAGTCTTGCATCCAAAAATACTGGAGGGGTTTGTGTATTCATTGCAGGGCATGGGTGAGGGCTGCCTCTCAGCCTTATCTACCAGCTACCTTCAGAAGCTGTCCTGACAGCTCTTGGGATATTGTCCCCAAGATTACCCTAACAGCAATTTTTCTCAGTCTCAGCTCCTGGAGTCAGGTGATTAAATGCAACTCGCAGCTTTGATGTACTTTCAACTAATATAGTTGCAAGGAAAAGCCTAGCTAAACCTTAGCAATAAAATGAGAAGGATGCAAAGTTTGTTAATTTGTTTGTATCTCAAACTGTAATGATTCATGATTGATACAGTGTTTGGGGATGAAAATGGGAGTCTTGTATATTTTATGAATCAAAACAGCTTCTTTAAAAACACACAGTAAGATTACTAGTAATTTCAGAGTATAATTTTTCTCTCTTAGATGTCTACAGCTGGGTCATCACATAAATTCATATGGTCCAGTGTTAAAGAACAACCTGAAACCAAAACACAAATGCAAAAAACAACTTATTTTTTAAAATTATTTTTCAGTTTTACTTTTTTTTTTTTTTTAGTTTTTATTTTTTTAAGGTGAACAGATCCAATAAATGCAAGTTTCACTTAAAAATAAAATGGTACATGTGGGTTAGATAATTTTCACAGAAATGTCATTATTTAGCCAGTTAATACTCTGGTGTCACCTTGAAAGGCAAAGGCTTAATACAGATTAATCTTTGCTCTAAAATCTTCATTTAAGAAAGAAGTTTTATTCAAAGCACCTATCTGAGAACCTTATGGAATGCTTTTCAGAAATGCTTTTCAAAGTTAGCATAGAGTAGATAAGTAGGAAAAACAGATATAGTGTTTCCGTATTACTGGTGAGAAGCAATGGCCAAAGTAGAGGAAGGCACAGAGAAAAAGAGCAGCAGATCTGGGAAGCAGGTTATTGCTAATTTAGTAAAGAACTATTAAACAAAATATTTAAGTTGCCTCCTCAGGCTTGGACAAAATCAAGAGCAGGTTTGCTCTTCTCCTGTCTAGAGACCAGGAGGTTGCACCAGGTTTCCTGAATCCCACAAAGAAGCAAGTCCTCTTGGCAGAAGCACTCTGGCAGTTTTTGGGCACTCTTGCTTGGGATGTCTGTGAAGTGGCATGGGTTATAGGGCACTCTGTTCTGAGCAGGGCTTGGATGTTAGTTTACTTGCATCCTATTGGGACAAAGTACCTTCTGAGAAAGGGTGTCAAATGTCCCAATGGACTTTAATGCTCTGACCAGCCTCACCTGTAGCATCCACATGTTCCACACCCTCTGGTGAATGGGCTGGGGCCCTGGAGGTCTATTTAAGCTCAGACTTGGGCCTTGCTTTGTTTATGCAGTAGGTGTGGCTGTTTTTCTGACTCCTTAGATAGACTTTGGCCTTGCATTGTAGGTAGCTTGTCTCCTGGGTTCCCCCCTTACGCATGTGTTGCAGTTTGCCTCCAGTCATGTCTGTTAACCATGACTTTTGTGTGGTCTTTAGGCCCACGTTACAGCATTTTCTCCAGTCCTGTCTGACCCTGTTGATGGAGCCTGCTGGCAGCTCCTCACTCTGCCTGCTGTGCTCAGGCACTGTGCAATCCTGCCCTGCCACTGTGTGCCTGCACTGGGGCTGCCCTCAGCCCCTGGCTTGTTCTCCCTGAGTGCACAGATGGCCCTTGTTCTTCCCTCATAGATGTCTTTGCTTATCCCACAGAGCTACTGCAGCCCTCTGCCCCGTCTTGAGGTTTCATTTGTTTTTGAGACCTGATGTTGCAGAGGCCTGAATGCTCCATCGAGGGATTATTTGAGGTTCTTGATACTGTTTGTTTGTATCCTGACTGCAGTCAAGAATTCAGAAGATTATCTAAAAGCCTATACTCCTCAGTGTTTTTCACCATCAGAGCTCAATAAATATTTGCAAGGTAAGAGTTTAATACTTTGTGAATTGGTGGTAGTTAAGAGATGTCCCTCTTCTGTTGTCTGTGAAGTGAATATTTCAAAACCATTTCCTGGGGTCAGTGAAGGATTCTTGGTCACACAAAACTTGATGGAGAAATTAAGAACAGTCCCTTTCCACTTCCCTTTACAGTTTGGTTACTTTTTCAGATCAAAACCTTTGCAATCTCTGATTATTCCTTATAGAGACTTTAAACTTCTTTTTAGTCCCTCCTCTCCTACTGAAAATCTATGTTAGGATCTTTTAGTGCCAGTAGCTTTTCTTCCTGAAGCCTGGGAGACTACTCCAAGAATGCATTGCTAGATACTTTTCTGATATGATCCTGTTTGCTCTTGTATGAACCCTTATGGCCAAAAACCCATATGAAAATTTGCAAGCCTTGACTCAAATTTGGTGTTCTCTTAGCCTGTGACAGTAGCCCCAGTGCGTTTTCTTTGGCATGTGATACAAAGTTAGCTTCAATTTCTTCATTTTAACAACTAAATTACAGCAGGTTTTTTTTCCTCATTATTATTTTCTTTTTCCTTAAGCTCACTGCTTCTCTTATGAAAACGTTTATACATTGTTTGAAGCTAATTTATGACTGCAGAAGTGATTTGTAGACAGATCTGCCAAAGTGTTCTCTGTGTAAGTGCTAGCAGTTTTGGACTTAGTGCCTCATACTTCTTGGGGGCAGAGCTAGGGAAAAGAGAAGAAAAGACGTAATTCAGAAACAAGTAAGTTCATACATGTAGCTTTTCCATTACTAGCAGATCACTGACTTGTGAAGAAAATATACTTTCAAAAAGGTATGAAAAATTCCCATTGGAAAGATCTGTGATGAACTAGCACCTTTGGAGACAGGAAAATACTCTTCTAAGCAGGTGAGAATTCAAATTCACATCAGTGATTGTGTTGACGATGTAAATGTGTGTGTCAGAGAGCATTATGTCTTCACCCTGTCACAGCTGCCTGGGCGCCTGTTTCGGCGCTTGCACAGATCTGCGCCGTCCGTCACTCTCTGCGGAGGCTGGTGAGAACCGGGTGCCCGCTGGTGAGTCCAGAGAGCAAAGCTGTGTGTGTTTGCCAGGAAGCTGGAGGCATAGAGCTGTGCAGTGGGAAAGAGAATGCAGGGTGGGAAAGGGGAGAGAGTGCAAGCAGGTACTGCTAATCCAGGCAAAACAGGCCCTGCCACTGTCATTGTCTGTCGGGCTGCACGGGAAGGAATTTGGATATTGGCTGTAAGGTCACTCTGTACAGCTCACTGTGGGCTCCTGATCCTTTGCCTGGGACCTGGTACAGCTGTAGTACACGTAGCAGTGGTGGCATTGGAGGTGACTGTATGCTGGGCACAGGGAATAAGGCACAATTTTTTTCTCTTAAACAGGTTTGTGAGGAATCTTTAATGTTCATTATGGTAACAAATATCTGCAGTTTAAAACTGCTCCATGTTTCTGACCCAATGATGAACTGCAAAGAGAAAAAGAGCTTAATCTTTAGTAAAGAGCAACTCTTCCCCTTACAGAAATGTCAGCAATTCATTTCTCAGTGAGGTTGCTTTGCACACACATAAATGAGCATGACTTAAAAGTGTTTCTTTCTCTAAGTTTGCAGTATATTTGCACTTTTCTCAAGCGTGTTCAAATATGCATGTTTTGTGCATGTCTTGCATGTGAGTAAGTATTAATTTCTGTCTTAGCATGTCTAAAGGGTATGGGCTTTGCATAGGGTATCTGTGCTGCGGTGCGTGTGAACGCTTGGGTGGTGAATGAATAGGAGATGGAATGTATCTCCTCAAGTGAAGGCATCTTCAAACATGCATGTACATTTTTATGGACATGATTACACCTGAGAGGGAGGTGAGAAAGTGTGTGTGTGTCTATGTGACAATATAAGATCCCCTGTGTATCCTCGAACACTTGGTAGATGTCCATATGCAGGCAGCCTTGGGATTCTTATACATGAACACATGTCCTGGTGTCTGAGTCATGAGTCAGAATGTGTGGGGCACATGTGAACATGATCCTGCACCTGGCTGAACATGGATGTGTGGGAAAGAGAGCATGAGCAAGCCGCACATCTTCTCCTGTTAAGTACCAGTGGAAAACTAGAGTATTGGGAGGACCTTGGCTGACAGTCTGGCAGACTCAGGCATGTTTGCAGAAGATGAAGCAGAATAGACAACATGAAAGTTATTTTTGTCTATCAGCTGAAGCTTTATAGAGACATCAACAAGCTCTTGTCTCATGCCAGCTTAATTCCTAGTTAATCAGCAGTCTGCTTGGGCAAAGGAAGGAACTCGCATCAGGGGCTGATGGTGAGCCAAACTTCCCAATACTGATTCGGGAGCCTGCAAGGCGCCCTCAGTATTGCTCTGCCTGCATTTGGCTGCATTGCTAACCACTGGGCAATGCTCTGGGATAGCTGAATGCTTCATCAGTTACATCCTGGTGGAAACCACTCCTGCATTGGGAATATGGGTTGGTCCTTTGGCTATCCCTCCTCAAGGGGTGAGCAGAAATTTTTCTTCATTGTGTGTAATTGAATGCGTTATCCAGGAAAGTTTCAAGTGACCTAAATAATCCCAAGGCTTTCTTCCTCTCTCTTGGGGCACTTCCATGTAACCTGCAAGTTGACTTTTGCTTTTTTCATTTCCATTACATTTAGTGATATCTTCCTCTGTCTGTGGTGCCCTATAGAAGTGCTGCCTCTTTTGCCCATGGGCTTTGCATATTGCTGCTGAGGGCCAGCTCACTGTCTTTTCTAACATGTCTTTGCCATCTACTTTACTGAAAAGTCACCTTTCTCCTTTTTTTCCTTCTGGCTAGTTTCTCTGATGCTGCTAGAGTGGAGTGGGAGGGTATCTGCCTGCTCTGTGACTGGCATGTGTTTAGCACAGACCTATAGCCAAACTAATTCAAATGCTGATTGCACAGATCCTGGCCACCAGCCTGATAGTCAGTTTCTGGGAGCGACTGACATGGTGTCTTACTGTTCAAATGTCCTCAGAGAGTAACAGGAAATTCTCATCCCTGGCTGCTTGAGATTCAGCTAAACTAGTTACCATTGGGTGAAATGACCTTGAGAATGCCTTGAGTGTTGGTTATTTCAGGCAGGTGCTATGCATGTCCGTGTCCTTCAGCACTCCATATGAGGACAAAGTCATCCAGGGAAATCATTCCTGCATTGGGAATATGGGTTGGTCCTTTTTTCCCCATTTCTTACACCCATTCTTAACATTCCCCTTTTCTTAACGTCTTCCACAAAAAAATGCAGAAAACTAAGCTACCATGAATTTTCTAGGTATTGGAAAGTACCCATGGGTAATTGTTTTGGTATAGCTAATATTCATGTCTTGTCTGTTTTTATATTGGGTTTTTATCATCATGAAGTATAGTGTGATTCAACCATCAAGCATTCAGGTAACCCCCAGCACATCAGCTTGCCTCCAGCCTTGCTAGGCAGACTGATCTCTTTCCATTTGCATATTGAGCAGGATGGACTTTATTTCATTCTTACAAAGGAAGTGATCATCACAGAATGGGTGATGGGACCATAACTGTGGCAGAAGAACTTATATTAGACCATAGGCATAAAATGAGTAAAGAGTCTTCACTTGGCCCTGTCTTCATTGCTGAGCTGACAAAGGAGAAAATTTGGTATAATTTAGTAAAGTGTTTGATATCCTTTGCTCTATGTTGTTAATAAACCTGTGAATTGGCCTGACACAAAACTCAGTTATTCCCTTCCCTGTGCTGATCATTATTGTGTTACCTTACCTCTGTTTTACGGGCCATGAGCCAGGTTTCAGTCCACGTGATGGTGCTCTGTGCACCATCTGGTGTTGCTTTCCTACTAGGGTTTTGCCAGGCCCTTCTCTCAAGGCTAGGACAATACTGCTGGACTTCCCACTCTCCTTTCCTGTACTGATACAAGTTTGTTTTTGTCCCAGACCTTTCCCAGCTTCTCCAGTAGACTGTCTGACAATGGAGATTGTCATTGTTACCACTGTGAGGCCAGCAGCTGTGTGCAAGGCGCTGTAGAGACAGAGCGCACAAATATCTAGAAGCACTGATGTGAGGGTGGCTGGAGGGGAAAAGCTGAGAAGAGATAAAAGAAGGCACTGAGAAGGGAAGTGGCTTGTATTGCTTCCCCTAGCACACTCCAATTAAGAGTTTCTCATCTCCGTTTGCTAGAAGGCCAGGTTAAATACTTGTGAACATTTTCTTACCTTGCTTTTCAACCAAGAACTCCAGAATCAATTACCTCCATTGCTTTCTGAATGGAGGTAATTTTGCTTTCACTGCTTCTTAAACAATACGTTGTCTGCTCTGGGATCTTCCTATGTAACCTCAGCTTCTTTGGCCTAGGGAAAACGGAAAGCAGATCGTGAAAACACTTGGATGGAAAGCACCTGGCCAAAGCCTGACAACAGAGGAACAGCTGATGTTGGCAGGAGGAATGGAAGAAATGGTCTGGAAATGGGCTCCTATTCTCTTCAACAGAGCAGTCTTCCTGCTGGGTTGCTGGCCTTGGGCAGGTATTCCTCCTGATGGAGCCAGGCTAGCCAAGTTGTTTCCATGGCAGTCATCTGGACGGCATGTCCATGCAATCTCCTTAAGTCTCCATCTCTCCTTGCAGGTCATAGTGCAGACTGCTCTGTGAGTGTTATTGGGCAGTGTGCTAAGAGGGGGGTCCGTGATTCTACATGATCTTTTAGTGTACAAGAGGGGAGGGTATAGATGCACAGCAACCTGCAAGTCTGAAAGACTCCAGTTACCTCCCAGGATCGAACAGGATGTGACATACTTTCCAGTTTGGCTTGGGGAAACTGGTGGCAATACAGATGCAGCCCCAGCACTGTGACTGGTAAATGTCAGTTACTGACTTTCTGAAGTTTGGTGGTATTTTAGTTTCATCTCTCCTGCATCTTCATTTATCCCTCTAAGTACAGTGCTTTTATGTTCTGCGGCACTCTCTCCCACTCCTTTTTGTTCTGCCTGCCCAACTGCAGCTCTTTGCCCCACCCCAGCAAAATGTCTTGTTGGATCTTTCCACCCGGAATGCTGGGTATTTGAGGCTCTTTCTATTGCTAGCAGAGCCAGAGATGTAGTCAGGGAACCTAAGATCTTACCTAGGACTGAAGTAACTTTCTGGAGCAGTTCTTGTTCTTACAGGCTGACTATGTTTCCCTGAAATGCCTAGGCTAGATGAGTGGAAGGGCTGGAGAAGACCTGAGGGAGACATGTCAGTGAGTCAGACAAAGTTGTGGAAGGGAGATGGGGAGGACAGAGCATGGATAATCAGCTCTCTCTCCTAGCAACTCCTCACTGATCTCCCTGTTAATTCCACAGTGGTCAGTGCAGAGCAAGTGCACATCCCATCTCTGTTCTGTCTTGCCTGGGGTCTCTAATATTAAACAGTGCCATGCAGAGAAGAGTGCCACAGAGGAAAACATTCTGGCACCTAGCAGATTGTGGCCATAGCCACTGGAGAAGAAGTTGAGATTGATGTGAAGGGTGGCTCTATTTCTGCCTCTCTAGCCTATTACCAGCACTTGGCATATGCTGCGTGTATTGTGGCTTGCTCATCTCCACTTAAACCCATCACCTTCATTATAAATGACCTAGGGAGATGTTTATCACCAAGAAGTGGGTGGGGAAGGCAGAAGAGACTTCTCTTGATCAAAGTGGCAGGTGGAAAGTGCCCTGGTATGTCTGCTTTGGTCCTTTCCATCTTCATGTCAGATTGAAGGGAATCTGTAAACATACTCCAGCTTCTCCAATTGCATCTGAGTAATTTTGGGCTCTACCTCTGGGGCCTTGTTTACTGTTTGGGAAGTGGTCTTTCCAGTTCTCCTTCCTGTATCCAGACATGGTCCAGGACTTGCTTCCTCCTTGTCGTTGCTAACAGTGATTAATAAGGACACACATTTCCTGGGTTTTCACCCATTTTTCTTGGAAGAATTGCCTGTCGGTGGTAAGGAGACTGAGATTATAAACCACTGCTGGCATGTGAAGGGGCCAGGGGCAGCAAGTCTTGGAGAAGCTCTGATGCAGTTGCAAGCATATAGAGAGCACAGGGCAGCTTACACAGACAAATTCTGCTGTCAGCTGTAGGTTTCTTGCAGCTGAAGTGAAACACTGGAATCTGTGGCTTATAGTTATTCAGACTGATACCTTCTTGGAGGTGACAATCCCAACAGTGGCTGTTGTGGTACTTCTGGCTCTTGTGAAGCATTTCTTTGCTGTCTCAAAGATCAAGAAAAGCCAACAAGTGAGCATCCTGGTAGATTTCTGATTGGACTTGAGACTTTTTGCGTCTCATATGGCTTATATGAGATGCAATATGCCATGAATCCAAGTGTTCAAGTGGATGTTCTTTTGCTCACCTTTCTCAAAAGGATCATGGTCAAGGCAAGTCTTCCCTTGTAATCAGCTAGTCTGACCTAAGTACAAAGCTCAAGGCCAGCCCCCTGTAAAAAAATGCATACTGACAGGTGCATGGCATGGAGGTTTTCTGGGTCTGCTGCTACCTGCCTGCTGTAATGTCGTGTTGCCTGAGCTCTTATCACCCAGCTCCATAACAAAAGCCATGTCTGGACCACAAGTGTGTTTTGCAGTCAATCCCTTCTTCCCTGTCCCATCTCACAGGGGAGTAATTGCCAGCAGTTTCCTTCCACTCCTATCTTTAATGAGTCCTTTAAACACTTTGGTAATTTGGTCACATATTAAATATTTTGACCTAAATCAAATCTAGGGTAGAATCCAATCCTCCTGCATATTCCTATTTGTGGCTTAACTGCGTATTGTAGGAGATACTAGCTGAATTTATTCTGTGTTTTTACCCTGACTTTAAGACAACAATAACTGTCCTGGAGATACTGTGTAAGGATCTCTAAAATGTGTTGGTGCTGAAATACTCGAACAATGAAATCCATAAAAGTGATTCAGGAAAAAATACTGTAATGCTTCCAGACAAATACAGCCCTCTCTTGAAGAGAGAGTGGCACAGTGCTATATAGATGTAGATAGCAGTACTACAGGGCATTGAAGTAGAAGATTCAGTCTTTGTAGTCCCACAATGAAACTAGAATAAAAGTCTGACTGCAGCCACAAATATAGGCTGGAGAATCATCTCAATCCTAATGACTAGAACCAGGTTTGATTGGACATTACAGAGCTCTCTCAGCTGCTGAGTCTCAATTTTTCTTGAATGCAAGGATGTGCTGTCCATTATAATTCAAGTGAAGTTCTAGGTTGAGGAAACCAAAATCAATGTGTTCTATGGGGTTGTTATCCTTAGGGAGATGTTTGGTTCTCATCAGGGCTTTGTTCTCTCTTACTACATGATGGCCATTCTGGCTCTCACTTGTTTGATTGAATGCTCCTATTTTTTTTTAGAGTCTGCTGGGCCTTTACAATAAGGAAGAGATCTGGTGCCTCTGGGCTTCCATGCCCGTGGTTCTACTTTACTTGTGGAGAGGGGTGACTTGACCCAGAAGCTTGGGGTTTGGTCTAAGGTTAAGACCAGGGCTTAGTAATTGTGGGTGCCAAAGTTCAATGCTCTCTGAGAACAGAAGCTTAGAGTAATATGAGAGGGAGTAAATAGTTTTCTTGATATAATGCTGAGTTATTCTAATGGCATGTTACAATGATATTGAGGGTTATGGCTAATAGGAACAGTGTCTGTGAAAGTAACCTCACCCTGAGAAGTCTGAAACAAATTAATACATTTAAAATTAGGCACTATAGTACTTTCTTACGGTATTTTTTTTTCTAATTGCTACATTGAAAGTGAAAAAAGAGAGACAATTCAGTACCTGCTTTTCAGTAGTCTCAAGTACAGTGAAAATTCCCAAGTTCTGTGTTTCAATCTGTCACACTTTGAGAGGGCCTGGGGAGCTGGCACTGGGAGCGGAGGGCAGACCTTTCCTGTCAGCGGTCAGTCTTCACTCCTGCCTTCCTCCTCTTCCTCACCTGACACAGCTGTACCTTCAGCTGAGACACCCATCAACAGGATGCTATTCCAAAATGCCTTGATGAACCAGAGCTCCCTGGTGCTGTGCCAGGTCCTGTGGGGGCTTGCTGAAAGACATTGTTTTCAAGAACAGCCAGTGCTCAGCTTTTTTATAAATTTTATTTCAGCTGCTATGGGGTAAACTCAGTCTCTGGTGCAGGGCGGCAGGAAAGAAGGATCACTGTATGACTGCTGCACCCACATATACAGGAAGGAGAGACTGAGGGGAAAAAAAAGTGAAGGCGGAAAGTGGAGAGGATACCATTTAGTAACCTCTGAAACTGGGGTTAACCATATTGCTTCCAGTGAGGGCCACATCCTGCTTAGAGCCAGACTTGTGTGAAGCTGATGATAGCAGCCAGAATGCACCACTCACGAACAAACAAGCAGAGAGAGGAATAAAGTAAGGCAGGAAGACAGATGCCCCTTGGGCAAACACTTGTTAAATTGACAAACTTGTAGAAAATGATTAAGGCTCTGGCTGTTCCTAGTCCAGAGGGGCCCTGAGCTGCTGCCTCGAGCTAAGATACAAAGGTAGTTCCCTGGGAGCCTACAGTGGACAGGGCACAGAGGGAGGTGAAACAATTACTGCCTGTCTCTACAGTGCAGTCTCTTGTCAACTGTTATTTATGTTTCCCCAAATGTTGCAGTCTTCTTACAGGGAAAGCAGGCCCTGCCAATCTATGGCAAAATAATTGCAGCAACATTTTCCTCCCTTCCTTCCTTCTTCCCTCCCTCCCTCCCTCACTCCCTTCTTGCCACATCTTACTCTCTTCAGCTCTGATTTACCTTGGACTCTTTTGATAACGAATTGTGATTTAGCCTCCGCTGAGAATTCAGATCTCTCACAGACTAGTAGGGTTGAATGCTCTCTTGTGCTTGGGACCCTGCTGTGAGCCCTGCTGGAAGCAGCCCTAAGACAAGAGACCCAGGCCAGTGCAGCAGCTCTTGCTGAGAGCATTTATGCCATATTTTGTCTTCTCTCTACAAGCCTGCAGCTGGGTCAATATAAAAGCCCTTCCTTGTCCTTCACAGCTGAAACATACTTCCAGGAAGGGTGATTGCAAACTTGCTTTTTACCCCTCTTGAGGGATTGCCTATGCTTCTGTATCTATTCTATATCTGCCTGTTGTCCTTGCACATGATTTTCTTTGGAGATCTCCATTTGGGCAACAAAGAATCAAACCAAGGACCTCAGACTGGGACAGTTTGTGCTAATAAACCACTTGAAGTAGCCAGGGCTGAGCCTGTAATTGCTTAGTATGAAAGTGTGGTGCAGGGTTAAAGTTGTGGTGAGCAGTTCCTTTACCAGGAACCTCATGTCTTCCAGCAGCCCATGGGGTTTGTTTAACAGAGGAGCCTATGCTCCCCTCTGCCAGGGCACCACGCAGTCCAGACAGAAGGTAAATGGAACAGGCAGAGACCTTTGCCATATCTTTTGGCCTCTCTTAGAGCAGGGATGCTTTCAGAGAAAGCCATCAGCACTTGAACACAGTTTCAGACTTTGGGCTTCCCCTCACCTATTATTCTGTCCACCATCTCCCTTTCCCATCATTGCAGATATGTCTAAAGCCTGTCAGGAAAGGGTTAAGTGCTGCTTACCCCAGCCAGCTTTGCGTATTTAAAGTGAGTAAAGGTTTAATTACCAAATGATGACAGTGTCATATGGTTTTGGTGATGGCGTGTGGCATTCGATGAATGCAGAAGAGGAGAGGATGTGAGAAAGACACTGAGTGGCAGTGGGGAAGCGAGGAAGCTAAAAATGCCAAAGACAGTAAAACATCTGTAATTTGCAATTCGCTAGTGTTCGCTGATTGCTCATGGATTAAAGATTAAAATCTATTCTCTGGCAGATGGGGGAGAGAGAGAGAGAGGAAATTCTTACGAGCATGTTTTGCATCTGCATTTCATTCTGCTCCTCTTTACAATAATCACGGATGAGGAAATAAACCCAGATCTGGGCTGGCAGGAGGCGGGGAAAGCACACAATATAGGCAGGACTCAGCATGCTTCTGCTCGAGAAATGCCAAGCACAGAGAAGAAGCTGACATCAGGATTGTTCTTCTTGATGCCTGGGACTCTGTTTTGGCTGCATGAGGATGAATGTTCCCATGAGGCTTGGAAGTGCCAAGAGCCAGAGCAAAGTCTTTCTTCTGGTCACCCCAATTCTGCATTCGGGGGTTTCTTTGATAGGAAGGGGACGTTAGCCATCTGTCCTGTCTCAAGGGATGACTGAGTCTGGCTACACTGTCCATGACGTGATGTTAACACTTGCAGGCAAACGATACAAGTAGAAATAATGTTTGCAAGTATAAATCATTTTTATAACTTCAGCTAATCAGAATCTGTCCCTTTTATGGGCATGATGAGCTCTCTCTCTCCCTCTTTCTTTTCCCCTCTCTCATTCTGACTCTCACACAGGGTTTCTCAAGTGTGCAGGACATTAAAAGAAAAATGGATAATAAAACTGCAAATACAAGGCCTGCTCCTTAGAGGGGCTGGTTACTCATGACTGTTGTTGGCTTCACTGGAGCCAGCTTTTGTGATGAAGCCCACAATTTGAAAGGTATGAGGCACCCTTAGGACTTGCACACCCTGGCAGCCTTGTGGAGGTTAGGGCACACTCCCCCTGCAGTGGAACAGAGCCGGTGGTCTCCTGCCTGGGAGATGTGCCTGGTCTGCAGAAATCTCTGGAAGGAATAACAATTACATCAAGTGATCAGGATAGCACAAAGGGGCTCACAGCTCCTGGCCCTAGCTCAGTTCTTTAGGTAGTTCTGGTTGCCAGGAAGGGCAATTTTTCCCTTCTCAACCAGCGTTGATGAGGAGCTGTAGCTCATTTCTGCTCTGTCTGCCTCCCACTTCAAATAATGTCAACTTAGCTGTACCCACACCAACAGCTTTTTTTCCTATGGGAATAAAATTTTGTTGGGTGTCTTTGGAAATGTTGCCTGAATCTGAAGCTGCTACAACCTATGAATGAAAGCAATAATTCTACGAACTGCAGGCATTGCCATAACATTTATTATGTGAGCATACCTTCCTGTAAATTCATTGTCATATGTTTACCTCCATCTGTATGCACATACAGAGATGCTCCTAAATCCCAGTCCTCATCCAACAAACCTATGCACTCTGACTATTCAAATATTACTGTAATTTTTGGGTCGTGGAAGTGAGGTGAACATGCCAAATGGAACCTAGATTGGGCTGGGCACAATGGTATTTGCTGTGATAGCAGAAAAAGGCACTGATCTAAGTGTCCTTGGGGTCCCTCCCATCGCATCTCTCTTGTGTTTCCATGTCCCTACCATAGCTGTGACTTAGCTGCAAGCTCCCTGTGCCATGTTGGTGCCTGGGCTCTGTGTGCCCCTGAAATAGCCCCATGTCAACCCACCGTAAGCAGGTTGTTTCACAGCTAGTACCCAGGTCTTTGTAAAGTGTGAAGACACACCTTGTGGGGAAAAAGGGAATGCTCATGGACTCCATTCTGGCAGTCCTGTCTAGATATTGTGAAACTGCACTCTAGCTGGTGCATATTGCTGCTGCTCCTTGGTTGCCTTTGGGTCTTGGTTTGTACTCTGTCATGGAGCAGCCCTACTCTTCCTGCTCATTGACACTTTTCAACCCATTCTGAGTGGGATGCTGGGCTCATGCTTTCTACTGGTTGTAATAGTGTTACGTGGAGCCAACAGGAAAATTTAACTGGAAGATGTGTTTTTTTTCTGAGCAGTGCCTGGTACAGCTTACCTACAGCTTGAGAGAAAACTTAGGGCTCAGTGTGGAGTTGAGAGAATAAAAAAGCTGAGCTGTAATAGGAGGGGACTGGAAAGATTCTGATGAAGGGAAGTGGATTGTGCCAATACATAATCTGATTTTTTTTTTTTTTTTTCCTCTGGGGAACAACTGGTAAATGTGGGGATGTTTTTTAAATGTTATTTAAAAAATAGTTTTATAGTTGCACTCGATAAGTGGGAAGTAAAGTGTCAGAGAGAGAGAAAAGAATGCGCACAGGAGGAGAAAAAAAGCCCAGATCTGTGGGCAAAAAAGAACCCAACATTTGATTAAGAAGAGGAAAGTGATCTCTTTGAATTGGGTCGCTGCTGTTGGACCGCTGGGAAAGCTGCGTCTCTGTTTGCAAGTGATCTGTTTCACCAAGCGAAAAAGATGAGGCAGAGCAGAAGAAAAGCTGAAGAAAGATCAATGGGAGGAGGGGGACAGCATGGCAGATTTAATTAATTACTGCATATTAAAATGTTTGTTTACAGTAACAAACAGCTACAAGAGGTCTGATGTTAATTAATTTACAGCATTTTTCACCAGTCCCTTTGCCGTTGCTGGCAGTCAAGGAGGTAACACTGTGGCAGGTAAGATAATCTCTCTTTGGATTTACAGCAGCATCTTGGAGGTGAGCTGAGGAGGCAATGCAGTTCTGACTGGCTGCCTCTGCACAGCACAGGAGTGACGGGATCTTGTCCAGCCGGTAAAAGGGACATCCTTTGGCACCCTGGCCAAATGGTGCTCCAGTATAGCTTGGGAGCTGGCCAGTGTAAGGGTGCGTGCAAGGCTTGGATAAGAAAGCCAGGCTTTTTGGGATGGGGTTTTGGTATTATCTTGGTTATGCTGCAGAGGCAGGTGTGCTGTCAGGTTGCAGTTAATTTCACTGTGGGTCCTGCAGCTCCAAAGAAATCTGGGCAGCCTCTGTTGTATTCAGGACTGTGTAAATTAATCTTTCTAGGAGTGGCATGCAGAGAATCACTGTCTCCTCCATGTGTGAAAGGTTCTGGAGTGACATGTTCTGCCCCAAAGATGGATGTGGTCAGTCTCTATGGGCACTAAGCAATTTTGTTCTAAGCTGGGATCATTTAGGTGTTGGTGAGTTGATACAAGGGGACAGCAAACCTGGAACACAGTTTTGCAATTGGAATATGCCTGAATGTGGACATCTTTCTTTGAACAAATCAAAGTTCAGGCTCTAGGAAAATTTACATATATGTTCCTCCAGCCCAGTGTGGCTTCTCTACCTGCCCACCTTATGCTCTGGCCTCAGTCCTCACCTAGATGGCTTTGGAAGGCAAAGGAGAGGTGGCATTTTTATACCTCTTTCTGGATTGTGCTATAGCTGTGGCTAGATGCCTTCAAAGGGGGTGAGGAAGTCTATGTGAGCT
Organism: Pardalotus punctatus; assembly: GCA_013400915.1. NCBI lineage: Eukaryota > Metazoa > Chordata > Aves > Passeriformes > Pardalotidae > Pardalotus > Pardalotus punctatus. Next base: position 175,637 of record VZTX01002286.1, on the reverse strand, counting down.
GAGAAGATGGGTCAGGTCCTAAGTGCAAAGTGAGAGTTCTGCAAACAGAGGGGAAAATCTCTAGAGTTATTCATAAAGCTCTGTCTGTTGCTCTGAAACAACTGGAGTGCTCGGCAGAGCTCCGAGGAGCCCTTTCACGCACTACATAATGTGCTTATGGATGGACAGGTAATTAAGCATGGAAAGAGCAAGGCTGAGTTTAAAACCTCTGATCCTGGATCCACTGGTGTCAACGTTAGCAAAGCAGCAGTACAGGAGGTCTGGTTTTCACACCTGGCTGGTTCCTCAGGCTGATAGAGCTGTGCTCTGTGCTCTTTTTTCAGTGAGCCCTTTGTAAAGACATCTGTCTCCTGCCCATCTTGGTAGGTCTTTTACAACCATAAGGCTGTTAACACCATGGAGAAGATAAGTCAAATCTTACTCCTACCACCAGTAAAGGCCTCACAGCTGAAACCCCAGCTAGAGTAAATCAGCATTGTTTTCTGAACCTCAGTTGTGCCAGCTGTGGGAAACTGAGCCTCTGTCTTTCAGCTGCCTCCAGGCAAAAAAAGTCTTCTTCCACTTTTGGAAGCTCCTCATCTCAGTTTTGCTGTGTGGCTGTAGGTGGGCTTTGTTCTTATATACTTGTAGACGTTTGCTATAATCCCATAATTGATCTTTGTAGTGGCCCTGATATTGGCCCTGTCATTTTAATTGGCAGTTAACAATTGTAATTTGTCCTGACTGTATCCTGCCAGCAATTAGCTCTTGTCACTGTGGTTCACGTTCAAGTCCTTGATACCTGGTGTTAAGAGGTCTTAACACTGGCCTTCTTAAACTGCCCTTTGCTGTTTGTAATTTGACCGGCTATAACTCTGGACACGAGCCACTCTGCTTGGCCCTGATCTCCACCATACCCTATTCTCAACATTAACTCTCCTTGTAATCTTCCTTTCACTGACCTCTGCAATCAATCCCTGTAACAGAGAATCATAACAGTAATTGAATGACAATCAGTAGAAGAAAGCACTCTAGCAGGGAGACATGCTGAAGCACAGGACTCAGAAAAACTGGGTTAACTTTTTTAATTCAGGAAACATTCAGCTTAACCTTTGTGAGTGCATGCAGATAGTATTTACTGGGTGGGTGCTTCTTCACGTCTCTGTCCAGCAAGGCACCAAATAATTTCTACAACCCAAAGAGAATAGAGAGTGTGGTGGGTTAAGAAATGACAAGGGGTTTCTAGGTGCTAAGTGTGGCAGGGTGAGAGTGAGTTTTTCTGTAAGTACCATGTTGTTTCAGAGATAAGCCTGCAAGGCAGCAAAACGTTTGCTGACGAATGATTTCTCAAACGCTTAACCGACTGAACATAACTGAACATCTGGGGAAGACACCGGAGCAGCTGTTGCTGCTCTTTAAGTTTCCCTCAGCTTTGCCTTTAACCAGAAAAGTGCTGGCAGAAGCTAACAAATGGGAAAAGAGGTGCTTCTCAGAGCTGGTATATCCCTGCCCTGGATAGAGAGGTTGCACAGCCCTACAAGTGAGATCCCAGACCATGGCACAGGGGGTATGTGTTTGAAGCTGGCAGTTTTGATGAGAAGGAGACTCATGGCCCCCTAAGAGGCCTATAGACATATGTGGCTCTTGGTCCATCAGAAAATTCCTGTTTTGTGGCAATTTGCTCTTTCCATGGCTAACCCATGTTGCATTAGTAAGGGCAGATAACTTTAGTGACCTCAGATTTCTTTCATAGGAATGAAAGTTCTTCTGAAGGGGAATTGCTGCAATCGAGACTTGAGCATGTTCATTATGTAAGGAATATTCTAACAAGACACTATCTTCTAGAAGGCCTTTTGTGGATCTATGAACAGGAAAAGGTAAAAGCTAAACTTGTAAGAGCTTGTACTTACTATGAAAAATGTCATCAATGTTGGTGGCGGAGCAAAGCACAGATGCTTTATTGTGGCNTTTGCTGACGAATGATTTCTCAAACGCTTAACCGACTGAACATAACTGAACATCTGGGGAAGACACCGGAGCAGCTGTTGCTGCTCTTTAAGTTTCCCTCAGCTTTGCCTTTAACCAGAAAAGTGCTGGCAGAAGCTAACAAATGGGAAAAGAGGTGCTTCTCAGAGCTGGTATATCCCTGCCCTGGATAGAGAGGTTGCACAGCCCTACAAGTGAGATCCCAGACCATGGCACAGGGGGTATGTGTTTGAAGCTGGCAGTTTTGATGAGAAGGAGACTCATGGCCCCCTAAGAGGCCTATAGACATATGTGGCTCTTGGTCCATCAGAAAATTCCTGTTTTGTGGCAATTTGCTCTTTCCATGGCTAACCCATGTTGCATTAGTAAGGGCAGATAACTTTAGTGACCTCAGATTTCTTTCATAGGAATGAAAGTTCTTCTGAAGGGGAATTGCTGCAATCGAGACTTGAGCATGTTCATTATGTAAGGAATATTCTAACAAGACACTATCTTCTAGAAGGCCTTTTGTGGATCTATGAACAGGAAAAGGTAAAAGCTAAACTTGTAAGAGCTTGTACTTACTATGAAAAATGTCATCAATGTTGGTGGCGGAGCAAAGCACAGATGCTTTATTGTGGCTGTTTTAGCATGGTTCTCCTGATGCTGTGAACAGAGGATTCAGAGACTCTGGGTTTAGTCCTGCCTGTTGTATGAGCTAAACTGAACCATGCCACTTCTCTGTATCCTGTTTCTTTGCTTTTTCTGTGTCTTGTCTATTCATGGTGTGACAGATGTAACATATGGGCTCCCGAGCTCCAGCTGGGCTCCAAGTGCTATTGCAGTGGGTTTCTTACACTACTAGTAACATGCTGATTAGGGACAGTGAAGTTATTTTATTGAATTTCTGACACACGTTGAACAAATAAGGTTAGGAGATGGCTGAATATCTCCACGTGTGAGCCATGTACCAAGGATTTTTATGGGGTGGTCAGACACTGGAACAGGTTTCACAGAGAGCTTGTGGAGTCTCCATCCTTGGAGATATTTAAAAACTGACTGGAAACAACTCTGAGCAACCTCCTCTTGTTGCTCTTGGTTTGGACAGGATGGCCAAATAAGACAATCTCCATAACTCCTTCTGACCTCATCCAGTCAGTGATTTCATGCTAAAGTGCAAAAAGATCCTGAAGGCGGTCCTTCTTCTGGTACAGGCACTGTGGGACATGGTCCTGAAGCAGTCTCCCAGTGACTTCCTCAGAGTCTTTCGATGTGGGGAGATTGGCAGGGCTGCAGAGTTGTGAGCATCTCTGGGACCTGTAGGATAGTCCAGGAAGGATGCTGTACTTCAGAGCGGCCTTTGGGCTGTCTGCCAACAGCCACGGCCCTCCTCACATCTGGACTGAGCTCTCTGGAGGGCCAGTACAATCTCTTATCCTATGTGGGTTTTTTGTCATTTTTTGTTTTATTAGTAACTTTATGTATGGCTAATAACTGCAGCGGCTCTTTGGGAGATTTGGGTTACTCCCTTCAACTAAAATAACAGCACAGAATTCACCAGACCAGGGAGGAGCCACCCTGTTTTTCATGAGGGTTGTGGCTGCCAGCTCTGCGTAGCTCCCACCACTGTCTTGGAGCAGTGGTGTGTTTATTTTCTTTCCTAGTGTGTCTTGGTATTGGTATTTCCCCTTTTTTTTCTTTTTTCTTTTTTTTTTTTCCTGACAGAGATAAATGATTTCTTTAGATCTGAATAATAAGTAAGTAAAATCAATATGCAGGCTGACTTGGAAATTCTGACTTGAGTTCAGACACATTGAAAATTCAGTTTGGAAAGTTTGTGTCAGTTTTGACTCACAAAGGTTGTAGTGGTGTTTGTTAACCATTCTTTCTTTCCCATTGTTTTGTTCTTTGGGTTTCTCATTCTTTCTAGCCTGATTTAGCATAAAAAGCATTGAGAGGCCATCTCGGCCATTCACTGAAGATGCAGTTGGAAATCAGAAATGGGCAGAAAGGCCAACCTGAAGGTCTGAGTTGTGAGGCTTCTCTAGGTAAAAGAATAGCCTTTTTCTCCAAGATCTCATCAACTCACTAGACTGGGAGCTGAGGCTTGAAGAAAAATTGTGACTTGTATGGGCTCACCATGTAATTGCAAGGCTTGGCAGTATTTTCATCATCTGAGAGTGTATCCAGAATATACCTGGTTTCTGTCTCCTTTCATTGCAAATTGTTGAAGCAGGTGCTGTATGTCATTACTGATCAGTGCAGAATGTAGTGGAGGGGACTTTGGCCTTCCTAGGAGCCTCTAGGCACTGAGAGCATGCTTTGTAATGAATAACAGCATATGGACATGGGGTGATCTCGGACAGGGTCTGATTGCGTCCTCTCCCTGTATAATGTCTGCAGAATTTTTATATGAAATCGGTGAACTGCACTGATGTGTATTAGTGGAGTGTCTGGAGCATTGCTCCTGAATTACACCACTACAAAAGTGATCATAGACTAAGCAGGTGCAAATGTACATATTTGATGTAGACCTCTGCCTTCTTGGAGTGCTTTTGGGGTAACTTGTCATATTTTTGCCTGTAAAGCCTCTAATTCTTCTGTGAAGAGCAAAGCAAATGTTATTTCACAAGGGGAGTACAACGTCTCTCTTGATGGAGGCAGCCTATATAAATCTGTAGTAATAATACCTATTATTATTATTATTATGTAATCTTCTGTTCAGGATTCTGAGTGCGCAGGCAGCTCGTCTGCATTTTGAGAGCCTTGTGACCAGTACGAAAGCATTAAAAATGATGCAAGCATTTAGCATTTGTGAACTTAACTCTATAAACTTGATGGAGTGAAGAGAATCTTTTTGTTCTGTGCTGAGCTGAGAAATACTCTGGCACTCTGGACACCTGCCATCTTCCCCCTACTGCCTCTTTTATGTCCTGCTGTGAATCTGCAGTATCTTCTGCAATGGCAGCAGCTGGCAGGACTCTGGTGCCTTTACCGCCCCCC
>VZTX01002286.1:87014-170677 GCA_013400915.1 Pardalotus punctatus | reverse complement strand
CCCCCCCCCCCCCCCCCAGATAGCTTTCTGTATTTGTACATCACCTTGTGCTACATGGCCCAAGTTTCTGTGCAGGGCTCCTTAGGGCTCCTGCGGTGAGCGTGATAAATAATGACAATAAAATATGTCAACAATGAACAACATGACCCTGTAAATCATTGACAGCTAGAGCAAGTGTTTCCTCTTTGGAAAATAGTCACTCTCATGTCTGTATTATTCTTTCATCTCTTTATTGTCTTTCCCAAGCTAATACTGGGCAGCAGCCATATGGATCCATGGGGTAAATATGCCAGAGCACATCCACATCTGAGTGGAGGTGTTGGGGCGTTGGTAGATGCCATTGTGCAGCCCCCTTGTCCTCAGGACACCCTCCTGTAACACTAAGCTTGGGTGTATTATTCCTGTAATCACTCAGTAGGCATATTTCTGAGAATGAGATCTGAGCCAAGAGCAGAAATCTAATTCAGGATCTCAGACGATCTTTCTTTCTTCTAACTGGTGGCCTTGGGCTCAGAGTGACTGACTCACACAAGGAAATGAGTGTGACCTGTACATTGCTACTGCTGTGTGTGTACACGTAAGGGCAATTGAGTTGGTAGATATCTGATGGAATCACTGATGACTTTTTGGTGACCTCTGATGGAAAGGTCACATTTGAGACCAGGAGATTTTTTTCTGCACAGTGGTCTGTCATAAACAGCAGCACCTCATTTCCACATGCTGGCTCTGCAGGAAACAGCAGCAGTCCAGCATTTTCAAACTTTCTTGTAGAAAACTTGGAATCTGAATATTTAGTCAGCTTAAATCAGTGTAGCTCCCTGGGAGTCAAGGGAGTTGTACTTGTCTCCACAAGTTGGTGCTTAAACAGGATGCACTGAATACTGTGGGGCACCCAGGATTCCTATCCCATCTCCTGAATGGGTGTGCTACTTACACTAACTTTTGAGAAGCAAAACATTCTCAGTAATAGAGAATGTACAACTGAGAATGAAATCTTTATTTTCAAGGCTTGAAAATGTTGGTCAGAGAATGACACACATGATCTCTTGTAGGCCTTTGGAACTAACACATATCTGATTTGTCTGCAATTTGGTATCAAGTGAAGAGAGAACTGAGTCACATACTATCTGGTTCATATACAACCACTGATGTTTAGGAATAAAGTCAGGGAGTAGTCAGAGAGATGGATTAGGAGAAGACTGAAACATCTCCCTACTGGTTGCCCTGGTTTGCACAGTGTGCAAACTTTAAGGCTGTGGTTCACACAATATGGAAAATAGGTGGTGGTTAGGAATGTCAACCTCCTGAACCACAGGGCTGACAAGGAGGTGGGGAACGAGACAGACCAGAATACACAACCTGCCCCCTATGGCCCCAGTGTTATCTTTCTTCACCAGTGAGCAGTCCTGCCTCTGTCTTTGCTTGTCATAGAGCTGACCCATCTTTCACTTAGAAACTTTGTACTGACAGTGTGTGTGTGTGTGTATAAATATATATATCTTGTTTTGCAGATTCCTTACCAGTATTGTTTTCCACTTATCTCACTGGAGCCTAATCTTCACTCTCCCTCTGCTCTGCTGTCAGTCAGGATCCAATTCTCCATACTGCTGTGTAGTACGTGATTATTGACTGGGGGCTATTTGTCATATCTCAGGCTGCTCTCTGGGCCTTACTGAGACTTCTCTCTGCATGCACTAAAATTAGGAAGGAGGTAAGGAAGAGTGCTGATATGTTGATGATGGCAAGGGGTGAGCCTAAGGTTGAGGGAAAGGATTAGGCTCAGTTGAGTTTACAGCTGCTGCAGTCATTTGTGTCAGCAGAGGTTTTTACTAAATTTTCTTAAGTGTTTTGGGCTGCATCATCATATGTTACAGGCCAATTGAGGTAGCATATGTGACTTTCCACCAGCTAAGGATTGGCCCTCACCTCATGCTGCTCCTCTGCACAATATGACTGCCATTGTATATTCTTCTACTGGTCTGCACCTTCCCTTGCTGCCTAGGACAGATTGGCAGGACTGGATGTGTCTCCCTTTCCTATCTGGGCGCTGTATAGAGTGAACAATCACAAATCTCCAGTGGTGAAATGTGCTTTGAAGAGTCAGTGAATGGCTCTGGAAGGCTCCCTTTGCATCCTGCACTAACAAATTAAGCTCCTCGTGCCATCGAAGTAAGATTGATAACTCCTCTGACATTTCATATTCAATATTCTGAATATTGAGAGGTGTGAGTTTCCCTTGAGATACCAATCTTTCTGCTTCTCTCTCCCTTTATCTCTAGAGAGCCTGCTGGGAGACTGAGGGGGTGGAGAAGGGGGGTAAGAAATATAAAAGACTTGGGGTGGGGAAAAGGAGAAAAATGATTCAGAAGAGCTTTTTCCTTTTTTGACTTCATCAGCAGTGTCTCTCATTTCAGAGCCTGGCAAATGGAATTGTACTGCTCAGCCACAATGAATGATCCCGTTTCCATACCTGCCCACCCTGCCAGGGTCATTGAAATTGGCTTCAAGAATAAAATAAAAATGTTCTTGTTTTTATGAACACTGGAATCTGTGATCTGTTTCAGTCGAGAACATTAGAGAGGTCAGAATCTTGGGGAGATGAGGGAGAGAGAAATAAAGGGAGCTCAACAACCTGAAGCATTTTTGTTTTTAATTTGCCATGAGTAGGCAGTCCAGGTATTTGTCTATCCAGGTACTCAGGAGTTGCTTAAAGAATGAGAAATGGAAAAAAAATAGTTTCTGTTTGCAGTTCTCCCATCCCTACTCCTTCTCACTACTTGAGGTTGTGAAAGGAAAAAGTAGTGGCACTGGAGCAATTGTGGATACCCAGAAGTGTAGTTCTGGACACCTCTTTTCCAGGTGGGATTTGTTCTAGCTCTGTTCACTCTATAGAAGTTGGCCCAGATTCGTTTTGTGATCCAGCTTGTTAGATACTGAATGAAAGATCTTAGATGCAGCTTTGTAATACTGGTTTCTGTCTCATTATGCCTGGAAAGGAAATTGTCTGCAGTTCCTGCTGTAGCATGTTAATGTCTCAGCTGATGTCACCCTTTATGACCTCTGTGTCTCATCAAATCTACCTCAGCCAGAACACAGATGAAAAAGTTTCATGTTACCTTGCTCTGTCTCATCTGCTTCCTCAGCCAGTCAGACGAGGTGGTCTAAATTCCAGCTAGTTAAGCTGGAACAGGTGGACAGGTGTTTAAGTTTTTTTTATTTCCCAAAGGAAACGTGTGTGTAGCAATGAAATTTAGCATGGCTGTGTCTGGCTATGGTACTATTTTGGTCCATATTGTGCCAGTGGATTCACAGGATATTAGTAAAGGGACCCTGTGCCATTGAAGTCTATGGATGGGCTTGTCTCCAACTTGCTGCCTGTCCTCCATTATCTCCTGAGGGCCCCACACAGGTGCACATGCTGGCAGTCCAGAAGTCAAACCTGTGGGCAGGGAAACAGGCAGATATGGTAGTGACACCCTGGGGCACAAAGTGCTCTGGTGGCAGCTCACTTTTGTTGGTGAGAGTTTCCAGTGCCACAGCTGAAAAGCTGCGTGGGGCAGAGTGTCAGCTATGCTGCTGAGAGATGTTCTACCGATGTGATACAACTGGCTTGCCTTGCAGTAGCTTGGGGGTGGCCTGCTCCCTGTGGCATAAAAGAAATACATTGTCCAGTGGAGGGGGTGGATTGCAGCCTCTTGTGTGAGAAAAAACTCTCTCTGCAGGCTGTAGTCCAGGGCAGATATTCTTTGCTCACTCACAGTAATTCATCACCTCTCAAGGGACCCACTGAGCTTATTTAACAAAGGTCAGCTAAATTTTCTAGTATCCTGCTGTGATAGCAGGATTAGCAGAAATCTTATTTATCCTTGATGTCCAGCTACTTGACTGTTTCACTTCAAACTTCCATGCTGGCAGTCTGAATTTGGTGTGGTTGTGGTGGATAGAATCTTAAAGCACCCACTGCACGCTGACTTGCAAGAGGTTGCAGCTGTACCAGGAGGGCATGATTTGCTTCCTCACTTTCCCTGCCATGATATTCCATGGCTGAAACTTCCTAGGTTTTAAGTCTTTCAGGCTTTTCATCAGTTTGTGCAATTATAGACAATTAGGGCCAATTCTGAGCTTAAAGAGGACTTACTTTCAGATTCACTAGAAGCATTTGTGCCTCACTGTGTGTGCCTTCTGCTTGAGGGATGTTCCATGAATTGAGTTTGTCAGTTCTGTTTTCATTTCTGCCCTTCATGGCCTGGTGGCCCCATCTCAGTTGGGGTTTGTGGTGGTGGGTGCTGTGTAAAGCATGACAGGAGGCAACAGCTGCTCTGAAGGCTGTTTATTCTAAAAGGATGTGGCTGCCAGGTGTGCAAGAAGGGCTCTGGTTTTCTCTAGTGGGGGTCTGTTACAGACCTCTTCCTGCTCGGTCCTAATTTAGCTCTCCCTTTCTCTTTCTTTTATTGAGCTGTTGAATCTGTGTATCCCACTTCTGGGATTTCCCTCATCACACCAGCAAATGGCATGTGTTTCTGGCTTGTGGTGTGTAACATCCACCCCTTGTACCTTCTGCCCCAGATTTCACTGTTGCCCCTGTTGGCAGCTGCTGGAGCACTCAGCCAGTCTGCAGCACCGCACACCACCTGCCTCACCAGCTAGGTTATGGTAGCTTCTCTGGCTAGCTGAGGAGAAGTAACCACCAAAAGCCTGGGGAGCTTTTGCAACTTCCCCAGGACACGGTCAGGGAGCTTGCAGCAGACCTGAACTCCTGTTCTTCTGTGTGGCAGCAGTGTCTCAAGCACAAGGTCTCCCTTTCCTCCACAGCAACGGGTTCAACCTCTGACTACAGATGCCTAAATGGCTTGTGGAGTACACACAGAAAGCAAAGTAGCCTGTGGGTGAAGGCAAAGCAAAGGGAGACAACACTGAGGGCTGAGAGAAAGTCTCCCAGCCCTTTGCAGCTGAGGCTGGAACAACTCCCTCCTTCCCAGACTTCTACCTGGAGCTGCTGAGTGAGTGTAGCAGTAGCTGTTCTGCTGATATGAATTAAAAGCAACAAAGCAAATGGTGTTTTCTGGCTGCTGTAATTATCTCTTGAGAGGAAAACAAGCAGCAGCCTTTGGCACAGCTCTGATCAGCTGTTTGGGACAGGAAGGCAATTGCAACTTCACATGTTGGGTTTCCTTCTGTTGATGTACTGTAATACTCAAAGCAAGTGAAGCTGGGCACCATGAAAGCTTGGTCCTGGCACAGATAGGACCAAGGCCACAGAAAGGACTGGATGGGGAGTCAAACTCTGGCCTTTGGGGAGAGTCCAAGCACTGATCACTTCCAAAGTTAGATTGCAGTCTTCTCTTCAACTCTGGGACCAATTCCTGATTTAAATAGACACTGATGATATTTCTACCACAGAGGAAGGAATAAAGCTTTTATTGTGAATTTCTGCCAGTGTCAGCAGAAATCAATCTGTGTGCCTTGGACTCATGGACCCAGTGTCATCTAGGCTGTGAAATACTGTGTAGGTTCTGAGCCAGATGTGCTTTGTCTTTTAAAGGAAAGGGCTTCATGGTGGATAGCACCCTTCTGGTGATATCACCCTGTGTTGTGTCCTGCTGGCATGTCACAAGTGGTGTCTGGGATAAATGTAAAATCCTGACTTGCTGTGACTTTTGGTAACCAAGTATGTTCCAAGCATTTTTGCTCTTGTCAACCATTCTATTTCTCCTCCAGTGCTCTCCCTTCCTCCCTTGATACAGGTGACTTGTATCACATACAGTCTTATTTTCAAGCCAGACCCTTCCAAGGGCGTGTATTTTCCAAAGGTGCGGATTGTAGGACAATATGATAATCTGGTTCTATCATGGTGGAAGTTAGTCCTGTGTAATAGATACTGTTGTTTCTTGGCCTTTGGCCCATCAGAGCAATAGCTTCTCCTTCCTGTCATCTCACATACCTCCTTCAAAAGATCACCTGTTCTGAAACATATTTCCCTCAGTGGGAGAGGGAGATAAGAAAAATGCAGCTCTCAAGACACAACACAAATTCCACTATCCGTAAGTCTCATTGATCTAATGTTTGGCTAGGGTGGGTGTTGTCTGAAAAGGCAGGAATCATACTCTGCACTTCCCTCTCCCTAGACACTTATCCAGGATGATTTTTCTTTACTGAAGGACATCAGAATTCCAGGATGGGCAGGAACTGCCTGGGTTTTGGAGTCCAGTCTCCTTAGTGCCAGTGCCAGTCTGTGGGTCAGATGTATAGCTCAGAAGGAGTTGCAGAAATTTCGGTCTGTATGCCCTGACTGCTCACAGACCCTTCTCCAATCCTCTGTGAAGCCTACTGTGTGTCAGGCTTGAAGCCACAGCAATGAGAACAGGAAGGATCAAAGACAGGGCCACACATCTAGTGGGTAAAAACACACTGATGGTTCCAGGCCACATGTCACTCTGCAAAGCAAAGTGAGACCATTCTCTCAGCCCCAGCAAAGGTGACCTAAAAAATGTAAATAGTGTGTGGATATAAATTATCACCAGCCTCGTCTTCTCTACTGACCTTCCTTACCTGTTCCAAGCCACCCTGCCAAGTGTGGACAACTGGGATAGGGAACCAGCACGCTGCAAGAGCTGTGGGGGATTTAAAGTATAAGATGTTAATCTACCCTTCTGTATGTAGTCTTTCCTCTGGGATGAATTAGTTTGTTTCATGGCTCGAGCTGAGATGCCTCCTGCAGCCCATGGACTGTCTTCATCTGTCCAGCTGCAGACAAAGGAAAGGAGACACTTGCACAGCACACGGGAAGAGAGAAAGCCAAAGGAAAAACAAAAGGGGGAATACAAGGCAGAAGGAATTATTTTCTTTTTTTTTTTCCCCTTTTGCCTTTTTTTTTCCTTCCTGTGCTCTGCCTGTTCCTGTCAGAGCTGCTGGAAATTGTTACCGACAGATCGAGTGTCTTCCAGTTTCTGTGTCAGGGAGTTTTGCCGATTCTATGAACCATGCAAAAGAGGGGTCAGGCAAGAGAAGGAGAGAGCAAGAGAATGACCAATTCAGCAGAGCTCTGGCTTTATCACTGATCTGGTCAGGTTCACTGGGTTTTAACTCCATGAGCCAGTCAGGCTTAGAATCTCACACCTTTGTTATCACCTTTCAAGAGGAGGGAGCAGGGCGGTGTGAATTCTCTGGGGTCATCAAGAAAGGCAGGCCAGAGATCATCTCCTGTAGCAGAAGCTGCCTTGCCCTCACCCTCCACAGCATGCCAGACACTGGGATGCTCTCTGTCAAGATTTATCACTATTTATTACTTCACAAATCAGAGTGGGGACAAAGTCAGATTGGAGGAGGTTTTGTATCCTGCTTGGCCCTGCTTTCATAGCTTAGGCCAGGGAGGACCAAAAAAGGATCAAAAGTTGTCAGCCCCAGGTGTAATTGCTCTTTGGGTCTAGGTCAGACCAGAGCTCTCAGATCATGGGCCAATTTTTGGTTCTGCCACATGTTCTCATGGTGGTAATAGGGACTGTATCTGTACAGGTCTAAAAGGACAGACCACCTCTTGACTGTTCCTCTGAATGCCTTGTGCGTGGGCTGCATGTAGTTTGTCTTGGTCTGCTTGGCCATGAGCTCCTAGGCCTGGTGCTCCTGGGTGCCCTATACTCAAAACGATGTGATGCAGACTATGCACTGCCAAGGAGGGACCTTGGAGTCTTGTACCTGACTATATGAACACATCCAAGGATTTTAATGCTCACCATTGCTCTACCTGCATGTGAAGATTGTATTGGACCTGACAGTACTGTCAGTCATGCTACGGGTGGCAACTGAAAGGTCAATGACAGTCACTGGGAGGATCAGGCTAAACAGGCATCCCAGACTCATGCAAGAAACTGGGGAAGTATCATTGAGAACATTGCTGAATCCTTTTCTGGGAACAAAAATCAGGAACAGGAAGCCTTATGGCAGTGAGATGCTTGGGCAATTTCTTCTGCTAGAAGCGGAACCTCGTAGCTGTGACAAATGGAGTGTCTTGTGGGGAATATATTACTGCAATGGAAAGTCACTTTTCTGGAAGCTTAGGCCTGATGGACCTCGAGTGGAGGTTTTGGAGGTCTTTTCTTAGTTGTAATAAAGTCTCTGCTGGTCTAGATTAGTTCATTAAATCCAAGTATCTTGCTTTCTCTCACTGCTCAAGTTTTTCTCTGATGTGTTACTGGTAACATTGGTGCTGAATGTGCAGGCTCTGAAAAGAGATCTCTGCCTGCAGAAGTAGGTTCTGTATCATCACAACTGCCTGCAGAGTGAAGGTATAGAAGCTGAAATACAATTGCTCAGTGGAAGAGAGGAGCTGTAAGCCACTGGACCTTTGGGATTCTGTTCTTTTCCTGGTTGACAGAGACCACTGAGCTGAGTGCCTCTATTTTCCTTTCCAGGAAGAGTCTGATGCGATCCCCCTGCTTCAGAAAGGCTACAAGAGATGTTCTCCTGCTGCAGCCAAGATGGGCTACCAGCTCAGGAAGGATGCCCACAAGGGGCCCTCCAATACATGTGCTGAAAACATGGGATCTCCCCAGCACTGCAGTGCTTTGCATAACTATTTAGCTGTCTGAGCAGGTGGGCAGAACAAGCAGCGAGTACCAGCTCTGGGGACAGTGAGGTTAAAGAATGATGTGCACATTTTGGTGGTGGCTTTGGCAAGGACGGTGCTGAATGTGGAGATTCCAGAGGACATGTAAAAATAGCGGTGGGGCTGGTGTTCCTCTGCAGGCCAGTGGGAACTGGCTTTCCTGCTGATCACTATTCCATCACCTTGTTTTTTTTTTTAGATGTTGGCTGTAAAAAAAAAGTCAGTAAAAAAGTCAGTAAAAAAAAAATCATGTTGCTTCAGCAAGAGGTTGCTGAAGTTTGGAAAGCAGAGGGACATTGAGGGTAATGTCAGCTGACCTTGCTTTTACCACCAACAGAAGGCACAGAGGGATGTTGGACATCTCTGTGTGTGTGCTAGAGGTGTATGGGGCTGCCGCTGCTTCCTGTGGTGGTAGAGAGGCCTGGGCACATGGTAGGCTTTGTACAGTGGGCACAAAGCTTTCCCTTGCCAAAGAACTAGCAGTCTGAGGTGGCATGGAATTGCTGACAGAGGTGGTATTGAATGAGTCGGAGAATAGTGAATTTATGCCTCCTGGTCTCGCAGTAGTTAACTGCCAAAACTGAGCAATTAGAGATCAGTAAAAGGCATCACTAGGTCTCTCAGCTCCCTCCCTTAGGACAGCACAGTATCTGTGAAGGATATGGGAATCAAGGGAGTGATGGTGGTGGTGCTCATAAAAGGTTCAAATGGATCTGAGCTACAGTGCAGAGGGGAAGTGATAATCTGATAGCTGGTGTTTTTGCTTTCCCTGAGTAACTTTGCTCTATGGCTTCTGACACAGAGGCAACAAGGCAGGAATGTCCTGGGTGCTGGTAGACAGGGATTCTTAGAACTATCATTGCTGAAGCAGGTTATAGTTTCAGCTCAGGGTGGGATGTTGTTGCTGTAGTTACTGTACAGCTGACCAGCAGCCCAGATCTTGTACTGCAGAGCTCTTGAGCAGAAAAGTGGGGGAAAAAAGATACAGCAGAGTGGGTGTGATTTGGTCCAGGTCAGTAACAGGGTTTGGAAACAATCCCAGACCTCCTGACTCTAAGCTTCTCATCTTTCTTCAGGTTCATCTCCCTTGGTGATTAGTCACTCAGCTGTGGCTGGTTGAGAGTATCCTGTACTGGGATCCCCACTGAGGAACTGTAGCTCTGTGTATTCTTAGGACGTGTCATCTAAATAGAAGTTAACAGCATTATGTGTGAGAGGGGTGGCCTAAAATATCAGCAAGAAGTACAATAGTGATGTGCTGTCTGCCCATTTGAATATTTTTTATCCAGTTCTGTTTCTTTTGCCTTCACATTCCTTAAACCACCCCAGAAGGTGATGGACTAATATTTATTGCTAAAGGAGAGCCTGTTGGCTTTTTGGAAGGGGTCTTTTTCTTGTCTCTGACATTGCCTAGGCTGGCCATTGACAGCAGGAGAAAAGAGGTGGGTTTACTACTTGGAAGGGAAAGAAGCAAGTGTTTGAGTAGGTTTTTAAATCCTCTGGGGATTTGTGATCCAGGCTTACGGAAATTTCAGGCAGTTTGTTCCCCTTCCTGCAGGCATGTCACTCTTGCTGTGGACTGTTTTCTGATGGCTTCTATGGTGCACTGCTGATTCCCAACTATACTGCAGACTTTCAGAGGTGTGCAATATCCTGGCTACAGATTATGTAGAAACAGAGGAGACAACACTTAAATTGGCTAGTTGTGGGCAGCACCAAAGGTAATTTGATGTGTAAAGGGTCCTTTAATTTTGGTTCTTGTTTCAGAACAACTTGAGTTGTATTTTCTAGCTTTTTCTTTACTGTGAGAAGAGTGCAAAGTGAAAGCTGAGGTTTTAGTTTGTTCACTTGCCTCCAATGCTCTTCATGATGACTGTATGTGAGATCTGGTAACTCCACAGGGAAAATGGGACTCTGTCAGCAAACATCCCAAACCAGACAAACATTAAGCAGTTGAGATCCAGTGCAAAACACATAAATGCCAGTTCAATTCCATTGTGACCAGCTTTGTATTTCATGTGCTTTATTCTCATATGCTGAAGCTCTGTTTTCACAGGGTTGCCCAAAAATTTCAGCTGGACTTTATTTTAGAAATGCAGGCTTTGGATTTCAGAAAGTAGTGGTGAGCAATACAGGGACAAAGGAGACAAGCAGCCTTTGGTGGGAGTCACCCAAGTATGGGTACTGAATATAGCTCTCAAGGGTGGTGCCTTCTGAGTGTGAGATCCTGAACAACAGTGACACTTTGCATGGAGAAAGTGCATGTGGATGGCCTGGAGCACCTACAGTGTGAAACAGCTCTAAAAGGTCTGGAAGGAGTGTGTGCAGAGCAGTTCTGAAGAGGAAAAGCAGAGACCTATGGTCTGTACTTATAAGCTGGGGGAACTTTTATTATATGGGCATACAATTAGCAGAGGGGGTGTTTGTCCAGAAAGTGTGTGTGAGAGGAGGGGGGAGTCAGGGAGGGGAGAGAGCTGGCGGTGATGGGAAGGAAGGGAGGGTGCCCTGACCTCTCCTCATAGCCCTGACTATGTCCCCATCTGAAGGTCTGGCATATCCACTCTCACTACTTAATGATAGTGACATTACCCATCCGCCCAGCATCGCGGGGCTTTTGTCTTCATTCAGGCAGAAATGAAGTTCTCCTGGGCGCACTTATCAATCACTGCAAAGCTCCAGCTGTTCCGGAGCCTTTGGATCGACTTCAACAGCCGTGCTTACAAATTGTCTCTGAATAGCACCGAGCTGAGACCCCCTTTTTTGTCATTGTCTTCCGACAAATGTTTTTTTTCGGCAGCCTTTCGCAGACGTTGCCGGCTGCCTTCTGCCGCTTTGATTGAAAACAGGCCTGTTTTGCATTCTCCTGTCGGAGTCCTGGGTTCAGGGAGCTGTCCCTGAGTGCCACTCCAGCGAGTGCCGTGCCAAAGACAATTACATGCATAGTTTTGCTGATTGCATTAAAATCATTAGAATGAAAGATTCTGAAATCGTACATTAAGGGGGGAAATTAGAAAAAGCTTCAGAGACAGACAGCAACGTCCCCAAAGTGAGGGCAATACAATTAGCTCAAATTGTGTTACATACACACAGACTAGGAGTAGCTCCTGTAACAAATGACCTTATTATTGCTGCTCCCACTCTCCCTCCATTCCTTTTTCTCTCCTTCACTCCCTTCTCATTCCATTTTCCTTTTTCTCTCCTCTGAAACTTCTTTGGCCGACACCACTGTTCTTCTTAATCTTCCTTTCACCTTCCTCCCTTTCTTTTGTCTTGAGGAGTGCCTGGGAAAAGGCAGTTGTGGGATCCTGGGAATGTAATACTTGGCTTTCAGAGCTGCTTTGCAGGCCATTTAAGAGGAAGTGAGCAAGTACAAACTCCAGAAGTTAATTTTCAGCTGAGCAAGAAACTTTGCTCTCCTGGGGAACAAGGAAGTACATGACTCCAAAAGCTTTGTATGTGCACCAGCCATCAAGAAGATCAAAGCATTCAGCTGTCTAGCTATACTCCATATCCAATGCCAAGAGAGAGACTAGTAACTATGCCTGGGGTGGAAAATGTTCCTGCATACCACAAGTATCAGCGTGGCGGGAGGTGCAGAAAGGTTAATTCTTGAGGGGAGGGTGATGCTTTTGCAGTATGAATTCTGGGTTATTGAAAAAAAAAGTCACATTATGCCAAGCCTTGTGGGCCATCCCCTTTGTCATCCTGTAACCATGCTAACAGAGAAGAATTAGCTACCTCTTAGTGCCTTACCTGTGTCAGTCAGGGACTGAGATGCATCTTCCTCAACTGGTAGTCAGTGTCTTCACTGGAAAAGCAGTTACGTGTCCCTCTGCACTGTGACACTGTACAGCTTCTCTTCTGGGACTTGGGGTAGTTATGGTACACGCTGTTTCCAGTGTACCAGCTTGCAGCAACCTGTGTCACCTATGCCTGTTCATCAGCTTGCCCTGCTTTGCTGCTGGTAGTTTCAGTCACACATGATCCGTGTCCTGCTATAACATTATTCACTGTAGACCTCATCTTTGCGTCCCCTTGCTACTTCCAAAGAGCCTGCACATACTATGCAGGTTCTGTTGAAATGCACATCGAGGCATGGAGCACAATGGTGTACATGTGGCAGTGAAGCAGCACCACTGGTCCAGGCTCTGCCTTCTGCTTCACTGTTTTCACTGCTCAGTGGCATCCTGGGCTGTATTCAGCTGGCCTAAATTCTGCCCACATTTCTGTGCCAGGCTCCTATCAACTGACTTTGGTGTTCAGAGGAGCTGATGTCAGTAGGCACCTCTGCACTAAGGGATTTGAAGACATCTATGCAATGTTCTGGGTATTTATTGTCATCGGGGTGGATTTTCCTGCTAACCCTGTGTACACCTGACTTTAAGCTTCAGTTCTGCTCTCTGGGATTGTCTTTCCTCTAGGTTTCCACTCTAGCCTAGGATCTTGTTCCTGACAAGAACTGCTGGGGCAGAATTAGGTGAAAACTGTAACAAAGGGGAAAGCAGCCCTCATACTACCCTGATGTACTTAGATGCTTGGAGTCACTGTACATTGACAGAGCACAGTATAAACGTCACATAAAAAGATCTGTCTGCTTCCCTTAAGAGATTATGATCTCATGTTAGATGTGATGAAGAGGGAAATAGGATGTCTACCCATGTAAAAGTTTATGGGGAGGAGGAAGCAGAGTAGGTTGGTGAGATAATGGCTCAGGCACCACATAAAAACAGTAATAAGGGGAAAATAAAGGTAAGAGTGGGAAAAGATATAAGAGAGCACAAGGTCTATCAGCAGAATAAAGCTGGTGGAAGATTTAAGTTACTTTACTAATGTGATTCAAAAGTGTGAATGGACTATGTGGGGCAAGGGGAGGAGCCCAGGAGGTGTGAGGGGAGATGTGTAAAAGAGAATGGATTTGTTATGGTCGGGCAGCAGAAACTGGAGACAAATATGACAGAGGTGGAGAAACCAGGCAGCAAAGGAAATCAAGCTAAAAAGACATGTTAGAGACAGAAGAAATGAAGTACTGGGTTTGTTGGCTCTAAGGAAGAGAGGGGTATATATTGTGGATAAGGCGAATTGGGTGTTGGACAGACAAGCAGAGATACAGGCTCAAGCAGTAAGAAGAGAGTAATGTGAGGGAAGGAGGACAGATGAGGGTGAGGAGAGGAAAGGAATCTGGTTTGCTCCAAAGTCCAAAGGGAATATGAAGATGCTAAGTAGAGGAACAAAGGTAGCTGTAGCCCAAAGATGACCATAAAAACAGAGAAGTGGGATGCTAGAAAAGTGCAAATCTTCAAGGATATATCAGCAGCCAAGACTCTTCTCAGTAGGACAAACCTGACTGGAAAGAGCTGTCCCTTATGGGGATTTTGTCTGGATTTTTTCCAACTTAACTCACAGGAGGAACAACCAAGAGTCAGGGGGATTTGTCTCAGTTATCCTCACTCCCTTTGAAGCACCTTCCTCCTTACCTCCTTTTCTCGTGGCCAGTTCTCTGCTTTCTTCCTAGCAACTATTAGGCTTTAAGGGATATTGTCAAACTTTGGCATTACAAATGCCAGCAGACCCCTTTGCCTATTGGAGATGAAGACTAACCTTGGCTCTTTCAGAGCATGGTAGGAGACATTCATTCACACCAGACTCTCCCAGCAGGTTGGAGAGTCATGTGCAAATAGTCTACTTGTACATGCCATGTGTAAAAATGGGCAAGTTGTGGTGTTCAACTTCCGAGGGGGAACAGCAGGAAAACCAGATTGTATGGATGTAAGGTGTTTGAGACTCAGATACTAGCTTCCAAGATAAATTAATATTCAGCAAATGATACAAAGCAAAACTTAAAACAGTGCCATCAGAAGATGCTCTTTGACTCTTCTCCGCTGTCTGACCCATGTCTTCTCTGTATCCTCATCACAATGTGCCCTCCAGATTCAGAGATCCTATCTTGCTCTCATCCAGTGCAGACCGACTTTTCTGAGACAATACATACTTTGGTGTAAGATACCTTTTTTCCAGAAACATGAGAGAAGATCTGAAAAGATCAGTCTACCGGGGCAAAGTTAGCCTGTCTGCACACCTGTCTATTCCACCAGAAATCCCCCTTTTAATATGGCTTGTGAAGGTGGCTGGCTCCTTGTTCTCTTAGAACTGAGGTGCAAGTATGGAAGGGCATGGTCTGGAGTGCACTGGGTCCAGAAAGGGCCTGACTTGATCAGCTTCAACAGGCTTTGGATCAGGCCTTTAGTGACTGTTTGCATGAGGGCTGGCATGAGTAGGCTGAGAAGGGATGTGGTCTATGGCAGGATCACTGCAGAGAAAGAATGGTGCTTTACTGGGGGTGGAAAATGGAATTGTCACCATGGAATGAATGAATTGTACAGTTTCTCTTTTGTAACCCAGGGAATAATTAAGATAGATGGGTAGATGAATTAGCTGTCCTGCAAGGTCAAAAGTGGATTGCCTTATTACTCTATTATTTCACTGTTGTGGAACTATCACCACTAACGCCTTTTTCATGATATTTTGTACATCACATCAAAAAAAAAAATAAAAAAAGAGAAAAAAGAAAAAAGGGGGGGAGATACAAATTGATCGTTTGCTGGTGAAATCAGTCTTCGTCATCGCCAGCAGTGCTTGGATTAATGGGATTGAAGGCTGCTGGAGGTTCAGCCAGAGAGACGGGCGGAAAAACAAGAGAAATTGGTTTGCACCCCTGGGAATGGAATTGATGTGACTTGCACAGAGCTGCTGCAGCAGTGGTGGCTGCTATGCTGCGATACTGTTATTAAAAAAAACACAAAAGGAAGATGGGAGAACAAAATAAATCCCTAGCTGGAATAGTGGGTCGTTACAAACATGGATGATAATCTTCTAGCATGTTTGGGAGGTCCAGAAGAGTACATTTACTGGAAGTCTTCAGGAAACAATAGAGCACAGTCTTTGAAAAACACAGCTGCTTTCTGGTGGCCTTCTGCTGTTTCTCTGGGTCTTTAGAGATGAGGTTTGGGACAAGCACTGGAAGCTGGACATTACTCCCATTACTGGCAAATACTCTCAAATCTACATAGCTGGCCATAGAGATCTTCCAAACTGGTAAAGACCGTTATGTGGACGTAATAGAAGTAGAGGACACCAATGATAGACATGGTTGTAGAATGACAGAAATGATGGAACCCGGGACATGTTGATGTAGGTCATTGTGTCGTGGGTCTGACAGTCACAGAAAGAAATATGGTGGAGAGGAGAAACTGTAGTTAGTCTTCCCATTTCCAGTGCCAAGAGGTGACAGAGAGATGCTTGTTTGCTTCTGATTTTTTTGCTTGAATTCTGTTAAATAAGGATTTTGAGAGGTCTGAACTTCTGAAGGGGAGACAGCTAATTTTCTCACAATAAATTCTGCTTATGCTTGGCATTGTGCTTTTAGTTGACCCCATCTTCCTCAAGCACCATGAGCAACAGCAGGGAGAACCCATGTCCATGTGCAGCCAGTGTCAAGGGTCTTCCTTGTGGACATGCACTTTCTCTGTGTTTGCTCAGGGTTAGCAGGTAATGGGGCAGGGTAGATGCAGCACAAAACTCTGAAGTGCTGAAGTTCATGCTATGCTTGACTACTCTTAAGCAGCAGCATGCATAGTGTTCATCTCATCACCTTAAAAGCAGTGCTATTAAAAATGGTTTTCTAAATGCTGGGCTGGATCTGAGGAAGATGAAGTCAATGCAAGAGTTTTTTGTGTGAGCTAGAGATCTGGCAGATTGCTTCCTCAGAAATATTTTCCTCTTATCCTGCTGCCATTTGTTCAATGCTGATGCCAATTTCAAGGAAATCTATCTGTGAGATTGAAAGAGGGAAGCCCAGATTATTTCTGAAACCTTTTGCATGTAGTTGAAGATTGAAGATACCAAACTGCACAGCTGTGTCCAGTCCATGGAGAGTCAAACCAAGACTGGATGTGATTTTCCAACTCATGGCTGGCTCTGGGAGCATTTCCCATAAATGAGACTATCTACAGTGTAGTAGTGTGTAGGGCAAATTTATTCTTTGCTTTACCTCTCCTTGGGTCCTAGGCTACACTCTTGATTATGCAAGATGGTGTTTTAAAATTGGCTATGAACTCTAGACCATTTATATGTCTTTTACTCTTGGAGAGCCCTCCTCTATTGATGTTTAAATTATATTTTTCCAGGTTTATAAATCCAGAATAGCACAAAAGTAGAATGAAGATTTTGAAGGTATGATATAGCTGTGAGCTGTTTTCATCTCAAAGATGCATTAATTCTGAAGTTTAAAGAAGACAATTTTTGTCTCAGACAACTAATGGGTGATGTCTGGACAGGGCTTTGGTGGAAAGCCTGACCTTCTCATCCAAGATGTCACTTGACAAAGGAAGTATTTAAAAGAAAATTCAGAAAGTGAGGTGTGCATCCCAAAAATTCTCTCAGCATCTTTTACTCTGTTTTCTTCTGTGCTTAATGCACAGATAGAAAAGACTGGGGGTGAACTGGGAAACTCCTTTTCCAGCACTGTGAACTGTACAGAAGCAAGACCTTGATGCAAAACATTACGGTGTTTGCATCAGGCAACTGGCTCTGAAGATAGTCAGGGTGAGCTGAGCCTATTTACTAGCGGGAAGAACAGCTGCTGCACAGGGCCACTGCTGTTTTCTGCTCTCAGATCTGCACTGTGGATCTTGCCTTCTGCTTTCCTGATGAGAGGTCCTTGCATGTCTGAGGGGGCAGGTCTGTCTTTCAGAGCATGTTTTCTGAACTGTGAGTTTCTATGCTGGGTAAAAGAAATTCTTTAACCCTTGTGTGCTTTAGATGCGCCCCTTATTTTTGCCAATCTGACTTGCATATAGAATTTTCCAGAGCATCTATTACTCTTGCTTTTGGCCCAAACTACCTTTTCTTTTCCTGCATTGCACAAGGCAAAGTGCTAAAGGGTTTCTGAGCTACAGCTGTAGCTTGTAGTTGTAACTATAAGTAAGTAAAAAATGAAACCAATGCAGAAGATCTGCTGCATGATGTGAGGCTGGGTCCTGGTTTGGAGATCTTGGTCCTTGTGATCATAAATAAGGAAGCACATAAATGTGACCATGGGCTGTTACATACCATGCTCCATGGTGTTACGGACTGACATCTGCCAGGAAGGAGCAATCAGCAGGAAAGGCTGTGCTTCAGCACTACAGGTCTGTGGAACTGTGATGTGACCTGGGCAAGCCACTACCATGAACTTCTACTACCACAGGCACCTGCAGGGTGGGTTGGCCACTTCTGGAGAATTCCTCACTGTCAATGTCCCTTTCTGTGCTTTATTTTGGGTGATGAAAGAAGACAGCTGGTTTGTGCCTCAAATGCAGAAATGACACATGTTGGCATCACACGGGTCTCCATGTGCCTTTCAGGTGCAATTGTGAACACCAGAGGAAGGGTTTTGAGACAGCTATGTGAGTGCTTCACACACAGTTCCACATATGTAGCAAAATAAAGGAGTAATTCCCATTGCTGGTTTTGCAGCTGTGGTGTATGATTCCTTCTTTTGCCTCTTACCGCTGACTCTGTGACTGTCATCAGTAGTAAATGAAAACTACATTTTTAACCAAAACCGGTGATGCAGGGAAACTCAGAATGTTTCTTCCTAACATTTAGAAGCAAAATAAGCTTTCATTTTTCCTATTTTGGTTATTTTGAAATTTAAGTGCAATTTTAAAGAGTTGTAGAAAGAAAAATCTAATACCATATCACAAGGACTAGCTTGCAGTAAAACTGTGTATTCTGGTTGCTCTGAAACACTTGGTTTTTTTCATTTTACCAAGACAAAACTTGTCAAGACTGATCTTTCTTCCCTTTCCCCCCCCCTTTTCAGCATACTGTTTTTTGGATAAGTTGTTGTTTTACAGTTGAAACTTATGGGGGGAGACAGTAGGTAGCATTAAGAAGTAGATCTGAGTGGATCTGAATGAATTTAATGAGATGTTTCTTTACCTTCCTGTTCTCACAGCTGGTTGAAGTTCAGTGTTGGATGTTTATAGCTTTTAAAATTGTTCCTATTAGAAATAAAGTTTTTCTTTGAAGCTGAGGCTTTCATTATGTCATCTGAGTGTAATCAGGTATGCTTGACCTCTGGTGAAAGTCAGTGTATTTACACCATGATTTTTTCTTCTTTAACACAAGCCCGAAGTTTTCATCCTTCCATACACGCTTCCTCCTACAGCATTTGCACACCTTACTGCATGTCTGAATTTGACCCATTGGTGATGGTAAGCTGTTGCTTTGATTTTTATGGTCCTGCTAAATCAATGGGTATTAATTCAGTTAAAACTGTATGAGGAGAATAAAGCAAACCAAAAAGGTACTGAAAATACAGTTCTGAACTCACCTTTGAAAGCTGAAGTAGGCACTTTATCTGCTAGGTTAAAGACTCTGGTTATCATCTATGAGAAATTAAAGGTATTATTTTTACCACCGGAGGGCTCCCATATTTTTCCATTAATGCAACAGAAACATATTGAAAATGACCAATACTCAAGTGAAGTTCAGACAAAATATATTCCCTACTTCATAGCACGAACTGTATGCACAGGACCTTTGAGAGAAATGAGAATAACTGTTGCATTTCTGTTTTGACAAAAGGACGGGGCAGACCATGTGATGAAAAGACTCTTATCTGGTGATGATAGCAACAAAGCTGTATTAAAAATGTGGAATTTTTGTCACTGGATGGTAAGCTCTAGATCCTTAGCTTGGGGGGTGGGGAGGTGAGATTTCAGCTCATCAGGGATTTGGGAGGATAACATGAACGCACCAACTTACATGAGGTAAGAATGTGGCCCAGAAGGGAAAATTGGCCCTACACAGAAGCAGAGTTTAACCTGCATAAGTCCCATTTGTAGTGAAGCATATATGCTGTGTTTGGATGAAAGTGTGTGCATTTCACCCTTTGAAAAGAGGCTGTCAGTTTAATGACTCGGTTTACCTAATTTCTCTTTATGCCTTTGGCAGCTCACTATAGACCATTGCTCATGATCTGATGGAAGAATCTGGGTGGACCCTATGCATGCTCTGAAACAATTATTTTGCTGTCTTGGTTACACAGTCCCAGGAAATAGGCATGTAGATTTGTGCATATTATACCAGCTGTATACAATAAATAAAATCTGTCAACGTAACAGGAACATGCAGGAGAACTGGCAGCATCAGTGAATAGCAATGGACCCTCTAAATTCTACCAGCTAAGACTTTGGCCCTATGAGAGAAGGATAAGCAAATTTTGCAATTTCAGATGGAGAAAGAACTAGTTTTTTAATGTGTGACTTTGGAAGTGGAGTGACAGGGAGTGAGCACATGGCTGAAGCTGGGATCTGTGAGCAGTATACAAAGTGTGCTGTACAATGTAAAGTTGTTATTGTCATAGAAGGAGTGGCTTCAGCAGGATGAGCTGGGGCAATGAGGTGTTCAGGCTCCTTCCCCAAAACATGGTTCTGCACATGAAGTTCAGGAATTATGTTTTTTCAGGGAGAAAACATGGAGACCTGCTTTGAGAAAGTATCAGAGACAAACCCCAGGCTAACCAGACAAACTTGTTAATTAGCAGTATTGCTGCTCGCTGACCACAAAGTCATCAAGACCATTGATACTGTGTCTCTCTGTGTATCTGGAGAACCCCAAATTCTTGCTGCAACCTTCCATAAGACAGCAACACAAATGTGCTTCAATTGATTCTGAAATCTGGACTCAGAAATGCCAAAGCAGGGAAGTAATTTGCTTATATTTTTTTTCCTTTCTGAAGAAAAGGTAGATATAAAATGACCTGAAAAACATTTGCCTTTCATTGCATTTTCTTAGCGAAAAAAGTTCTGAACAAGTCTAAATATTGTACTTCTCTTATTTTTTAACAAAATGCCTGTATTCCTTAATGAAAAGTATGATAATTTTAACACTTAGCATTAACCCACCCCTCAAACTTAAAGAAGAAAAAATATTTCAATTTGAATAGAGAAATTTTTCTACTTATGCAAATATAGATATACACATTATAGCCTTTTGGTTAGGCTATTTGGGAAATATATTTGGACACTGCGGAAGGGAAATCACGGTAAATTACCCTTATCTCCATTTGCTTCTCAAATTTTTTTGCAGCTAGTATTGAAGCAAGTGTCACTGATGTGCAGGTAGCAGTTACTGGTGGTCTTAATGCTCTCTTGCTACTGGTCTAATACATGGCACTGGATATATCAATCAGCTTCATTGAGGATTAATTTCTTTAATTTGAATATTATTATCAGAAAAATTAAACCTGGAATTAGCATTGTGAGATGATCTAATCCATCTCTGTACCCTAGGGCAAGACCCATTCTACTCAGATGAGCATTTTACAACTTTCTAGCTAATTTTCTGTCTTTAAAAGCTTTCAGTGATGAAGATATCACAGCTTCCCTTCAGCAAGTTGTTTCAGTACTTCACTAGCCTGTAGGGTTCACAGCACTAGACACTTGGTCCTCATGCCTGATCTGGATCTTGCTGCAGTTTAAGTCTCGTTCTCTTTTCCATGTTGGCATGGAGAAGGGCTAATTACCTTCCTTTTTGTTCAGTATTTTATCTGCTAGGAAGATATTTCTCCTAAACCTTCATATCTCTAGACTGAACACCTTCCTTTCTTTTCCCCTTTACAGGTCATGCTTTCTAGGTCTTCGACCAGTCATGCGTCTCTTCACAAAGGGCTCTTATTTGCCACCATCTCTCTTGAATCTGGGATCCAGGCCTATATTTAATGTTCTGGCTGAAACCTCACCGACACAGAGAGGTCTGACATACCTGATCATTTGTGCTCCTCTTTGAAATGTCCATGATTGAATTTGGTTTACTTTGCACTGACAACTCTGGTTCAACTTGAGCTTTTTCTGCAGAACTTCTCCCTCACTTACTGTTCTTGATCACATATTTGTACCATCGATTATTCTGCCAAAGCAAGGCAATGTGTTTGTGTCTGCATTCATTTACACCCAAGGAAATGTTAAATTACTCCTTTGCAATAGAATTGAAGAAGACACTTCCACTGTCCAGTTGAAATTTAAATAGAGAGGAACTGTCCATGCAGGAACTTGGAAATGCTGTTAAATGTGGCTGATCTTTCCAATATGGGGAAAGTGTTATGACCATAAAAATCATATTTGAGCTTAGGCCTCACCTGACCAGCACTCACTAGAACTGCCCAGGGTCAATCGGTTGTGAACAGTCAGGACTTCACTACAGCCATGCCATTTCTGCCAACATTGCATGGTCTTTGCAGGTCTCCTGTCCAAAAAGCAAGCTAATATGGGCCTCTTGAGCTAATAAAATCATAGAAGGTTACAGAACAAGGTGGTTTGCCTGTAAGCCACGTAGCATGATTAACAGTAGGCATTTAATTGTTTCTGATGTCTTCAATGATTGGCATTGGAATGGGTTATTGCCTTCCAGCCCAGATTTACTGTTGACAATGTAGTGTGGCATCCCACTAAACTGTTTTGAAGGTGATTTCTGGCCAGCACAATATCATGCAACTGCATTGCAACGATATTTTGTGACAAATAAAAAATCAATGGTGCACCTTAACTCACCAGCCATATGTGTCTTGGAAGGTGGTAGCCCTTTCCAGCAGGGCAGACTACAACTACTGCAGGTCAGTGTAACTATGCCCTAGTTGTGGGGAAATGAATCAGATAGCTTTAATTTCATTTTTCATCTTAGTAAAGAAGGGGATGTTGTGAAACAGATACTTCCATGTAGAAAAATCCCTTATGCTTTTTTTTTTTTGCTCTTCCATGTTTTTTAAAAGTTTTTTTTATTAAATGAGGGAAGAAACTTAAATTTTTTTCTTATAGTATTATCTCTCTCATTCTTTTCCTTTCTCATGAAAATGTCATTGTATTTAGTTAAATACAAGGGCAGTATATAAATTGCTTTTATATTTTACTAGAAAAAGACATATTTTGTTTTAGCCATGTTCAGCCATTTTGCTAGTGTTTGTCCTTTTTTACACAAAAGAAATAGTTTTGACTGATAGCTGTGATGTAGTGTTTGGAGGACATTGAACTTGGGTCCTTCTGCATTTTCAGAGCTATTTCAGAGCTACCTGTATTTTCCAGCTGAAATGGTCTGTCAAATTGATTGGAGGGTTTATGGAATTTTCTTCTTATTCTTAAATATCACCTGGTAGGGGTGGTGGGAAGAAATACCTCTCTTGACTTCAGCAGGAGAGAAATCAAGGCGCTTTACAGCCCCTTGGCTCTCTACTTCACTACTCAGAGTAACTTACCGTTGTGGTTCACTGTCCACCAGCTTTTATTACAGAGGACTTGGTCTTGTTGGTTCTTGTGGGATGAGGGAATATGAAGGCCCTCTGCTGAGGGTGTTCGCTTTTGTACCTTGGCTTCCCAAGTTTCCATGGCCAGTTTACTACCAGGGAAGTCTGGCTGGGGCTTACAGGCCTTGGTTGGCAGTGACAGACAGATGAAGTTTCAGGCTGACTTCGATGCAAATCCAATTTTCCCTCTTTATTAGTGCTTCTTGAGTACTGTCTTGCAACGGTGAAGCCGGTGTGATTTACTGAGAGAATTCACACTTGAGTGGTGTGGCAAGAGCTATGGTAATGAGGGAAAGCCAGCTTAGGTGAGCAGCAGTGCTGCTGCTGCTGCTACCACTGACACCCTCCCACCAGGCTCAAATGCCATGAGGGCCACACGTTTTTGTGGTATGTCAGAAAGGCTCTTCTCTCAAGGACTCCCACCTCTCAGTGAGTATCTGTGATGCTGATGTACCTCTGGTAGCTTTGTGTGCATTGTTTAACTTCATTGGGTGGAATCTTGGGACTCCTGTCTTTCTACTGCGCAGTGTTGCTGAGCTGGTATCATCATCCCTTCTTACCAGAGGAAAAGAAATAGCAAAGTGAACTTTTCCTTTCTGCTTTCTGTTTTTCCCACAACTGTAGGCTGGCAGTTAAGCACACCTGCTTGGGTTTTTTCACCGTTTTTCCCAGTATTTATAAAAAATAAAATAAATATTGAGTAAAATTTCTGGTTTCTTAAGACCTTTCTTCAAATGTGTAGTTTTTATTTTCAATGGACTTGCTAAAAGTGTTTGTTTTAGCCAATGCATTTTCAAAATATAGATGTTCCTGTGTTAATTAGCCAAGAATAGCCTTTACAGCCTGGAAGTGATCTCTGAAATACGTTTTTACAAAAGGTGTTTTAAAATCCATTCTTTTTCTTCTGAGAACAAAAATCCCCAACCTGTTGCTTAGTGCACATTTTACCTTTGAGTGGTGTTCTGTTGTTTGTCACATCTAATGCTGAAGTGTAAGAAGTCAACCCCTGCCATATGGTAGAGCTGCTCGGAGAGGGAGAAGTAAAGACAACAAAGACGTCAGCTGTAGGTCTTGGGACTGCAGATTGTCTGGGGTGTTGGCTGAACCTCTGAACTCAATGCTGTGCAGAACAGCAGTTCATGACAAAAATGGGGTGTTCAACATGTAGTTCCCCTTAGCCCTCCAAGCACAGTGTAAAGCAGGGGATTGGGAGGACTGGACTGGCAGGAGTACTTTTTGTGTATCTTTCTTCTTGAAACACAAGTAGTTTCATTGACACCAAAATACTTGGTGGGAGCACAGAGGAGACTCCAGCCATATTATGAGAATTTCCTGAGTGGAAGTTTAGCAGCCTGATCTAAACTAGCAGGAGAGAATGTGACCTGGTGTGGTTAATAAATCTATGCTCTGGGCACTTAGAGGCAAAGGGCAGAGTCAAACTCAAGTCTTAGCACAGAGTGATTCAGAGGATGAACAAGGCTACATGTACCTCCTCCATTCCAAGTGGACACTTTAGCCAGTGTGGAGGTACAGATTACTATTTTGGACCTGTTCCAGTCTGGGTCAGTGACTTGTAGTTGGCCCAAGATGAGGTTGGACTATTTGCCTTGTGCAGGACCCTTATCCTGTAGTCATGCTGGTGACCTCCCTAGGCGTGAGGTGAGAGCTGGGCCTTTGACCTAGTACTGGCTACCTGTGATGCTCTGCACTGGAAAACTATGAAATGTTTTGCTTTTAGCCAAACCTTGCAACATTTTGTAAACCTAGTAGTTTATTTTCCTTAGAAGAAGTTTGGGAGTTCAGGCAACAATCTGCTGGAGCCTGATGTTTTGTCACTGCCTTTCTTGTGCTTTCTTCTTGTAGACCTGTGGGCATGGCTTTCCAAACAGTGGACCCTTCCTTGTCCTTTGACTGAATGAATCTCAAGGAGATCTGAGACATTCAGCCCTTCTGTCTTATTGAGTCTCATTTCCTGTTTTACTGTAGGCTTGCCTTTCTCCTTGTTTTGAATTTTCTTTTAATCCACCCTTCAATGTGATGTCAAATACCTCTTTTAAAACCCAAACATGCCACTTCAGCCTACCTCTCAGTCTGGTCCTGTAAAAGCTGTAGGTATTTGCTGTGTCTTCTGCACGTACATGCATGATTCTGCAAAACTCCCTGTGATGAAAAAACAAGGTTTCTTGAGGAATTTGTGCATAGTAGGTGGGTTGTCAGCCCCACCATATACATAGTAAAGAAAACATGTATATAAATTTAGCATTCTTTCTCAGATCCAGGCCTCTTGCAAGGCTTAAGCTTTGTTTGAGGAGCATTTATATGGCTTGTTTGGTTTGAACATCCTCCATCTGCTCACACAGGCAGATGGCCGATTTGTGAACTGATGACATTTTCCTACCACTGCATTTGGATAGCACAGCAAAGAGGTTAATATTTTCATGGAAGTCCAGAGTTGTGACTCTGGCCTTGACTAAATAAGCATTGTGGTTCTCACCCTAGAAATATCAGTGAAGACAAATGTCTGTGAATCTGCAGGTCTTCAAGCTTGCAAGTCTGCTTTTGAGATTTGAATTTTGCACTGCTGATGATTCACTTCCTCCTCAGTCTTCACACTCTCCCATACCTCGCACGTAAATTTTTCCATCCCCCTTTATGCCAGTCTAGTCTCGGGTTATGTTTAGAGAATTTCCTGGGAGATTGGTCCATTCTATCTTTTATTCAATACAGATTATTGTTTTCGTGTCCAATTGTATTAACATGTGTCTATGTTGTATTAGATGTCAACCAACATAATATTTTTCTCAAACTCCCTGGGCCAAACTTCTCTTGCTTACGGTAAAGCAAGGTGGGACTTTCCCTGAACACTCACTGTCCTAAACAATCTCCATTGCTGCAGTGGCAAGTAGAGCCCAGATCCCATGTCATCTGGACCAGTGCCTTAATTGTTGTGAGCCTCTCTGTACCTCTCTTTTGGGGCGGTTATTTTTTTGTTCCCCAGCTGTTCTTAAGATACCATCAACCTGTCCCCGTCTCTCCAAGGCCTTCCCAAGTCCTTTGTTTCAGGATGCTTGTACTGCATTTTCCTGTTCTTTATTCCTTTATTACCTCTTGCTGCAAAGTCCTTGCCTCACCTAATTGCAATATGGCTTGGATCCATCTGTACTCTTTCTCTGGGAACATTCCAGCATGCTGCTCTCCTCCCTTTCTTGGTCTGAGGCTTCATTGCTTTTGTAACTTTTCATGAACTTTGTGCAGCAGAGGTGAGTTGGAGTCTAAGCCTTTCCCCATCCCCACCTGTCCTAAGGTTGCATTTTGGGCTGCCCACCAGGCTTGAGTATCTACTGCATGCGGTCATTAGATTCTTTTGAGTTCAGTGCCTTAGCCAAGGTTATTTGGACCATTAATGTGGTGACTTAGCCTAGCATTTCTGTCTAGCTGACTTCTTTCCTCTTGCTGTTTTATCATCTTCACCCCACAGGTCCATGTGGAAAAGGTGCAGGACATTGTCCAGGGAGGTGACTAAGAAGTGTTTTGGCCTAATTTTTGGCCTCTGGGGTGGTGCTAGTGAAGGCCACTTGAGTACCCTTCTCCACAAATGTATGCCAGGCAGTGTTGGCAGGTCTTCTTTTTTGGTTTCATTTGTTTGCTTTTTGTGGATTTTTTTTCAAAAAGCGAGCAGTAACAGCAACAGCTGTACAGGAATGGCACAGCCGCTTTATTCCTGGCCAAGAACCCTGTGAAATTAATCCACATCTTGCTGAAATCCTACCCCGCTTTCGGGTCACTGCCTCGTTCCAGCACTGCGGAAGGCAGGGATCCCGCGATGATTTATTACCAGCCCCAACGCACATATTATTATGAAATGAGTTTATTACACTCTAAATCTCCTGTTAATGTGCTACTGTTTTAATCCCTTTATCCAATTTTCAGTCTCTCAGGCTTGGCTGCTGTTCACTTGCACAAAACTCTCCATTCTGAAGGTTTTATTGTACGATATCCATATCCATTTATCCTGCTTTAAGGCTGCAGTGCTGAAGCTCTGGTGAGGAGGGGGAGCATGAGAAAGGAATGGGAGAAGCAGGAGGGGATGGGCCAGGGTCTGTGTGTGAAGAGAGGAAGAGAACAGTCTGGCTTAGCCTGTAAGGGTATAAAAAGGGGTTGAAGTGGATGGAGGAAGACAGTGGGACAGAAGAAGAGAACTAGTTTTAAGGGGAGCAGGAAGGATAGCTACTAAGTCAAGGAATGGGGAAACAAACTGAAGGCACTTTGGTAAATCATATAATAAGTGGATAAGAGAAGAAGGGGCCTTCTCCTCTGCTTTGAGAGCACCATGAATCAAATAGCTCTAGTAGTGGAGAAGAAAGGGCAGAAACAGAGCAAAGACAGAAGATGAAGGGGAACTGCAAAAGGAAGAGAGTGTGGAGGGATGGGAGAGGAGGAGCATGAGTCTGAGTGGGGGGGTGGAAGGAAGGAGACCTGGGGGAAAGGGCTGTTTGAGATCCAGAGTGTAATGAACATGCTCTGGGATGCACATCAAAATGGTCTGGGCAACATGGCAGTGAGAGGAAATCACATTCCTGATTTCTTCATCAGTCAGAAACCAGTCCCAGCACAGAGAGAAATGCTTCATGGGTCTTTCTGTGGTCAGATCTGTGTTGCCATGGGGAGGTGCTCCACAAGGATCAAAGATCAACATTTCCCTCCTATGCCAATGTACTCAATCTTACTTGTCACCCTGGCCCCTCCAGCCCAGTGACTGTCCCAGCTAACTATCTGGAGATGGCCTGCTGAAGGGATGAGATGATTCTTGACATTTCAGATTACTGGTTGGAGGGAGTTTGCTCTGCAGTGATGTTGATGTGGCAGGTGATGAATGTTGAGTACTTCCACTCAGTGCTTAGACCAGAAACATGGCTGCAGTACACTTAAGATAAGTAAATGGGTCCCAGAACAGATCCCTAGAGACAGCACTCCACTCCACTGAAGCAAGTGCTATAGTAGCTGCTACTTTCCTTTTCTCTAGCTAAGATCCAATCTAGAGCCATACCCAATACCTAGCAAAAACCAGTACACAGATCTGTGCTTATCTGGCCTGGCTGTTGACTCCAGCTACATGTGCGCCAGAATACAGAAGTTGCCTGAGCTTTATAAAGCAGCATTGCATCCCCCAGCTGGTAATGTGAAACTTCAGAGCTGTCAGCATGGGGTTGCCTGTAGAAATGAGGCAGGATGGCTGGGTTCCATGCCTGGATCTACTGTTGGCTTGCTGTAGCACCCAAGGTACTTCCAGCGCCTCTATGTGTCCTGCTACAGGATGAACACAATCACCCTGGCATGTTTTGTCCTTTTATAGGTAGAAAGGAATAGGTTGATGCACATGGGCTGGTACTTTGTGGCTGCCAACTGTGGCTTGCAGGAACCTGTGAGGAGATTTTTTTGTATGTAACTCCCTAGGTTGCATTAAAAATAGCAACCATGATGCATGGTGATAAGTGTCTGAACTGGAATGTTCTTCTGCTGTTTTATGCCTCTTTATCCCTCTTGTACAGATCTGTGACATAGTACACACTGTCCATAGACACTTGTGCAAAATTCTGTGTTATGGTCAGCACAGAAGAGTACATGGTAGAGCACAAGGTCATTAAGCTTGTTTTTGATGAAATGCAAATCTTTATGGCTTTTCCCCAACACACTTCATTGTACTTTTAAGACAAAATAAGAACAAAATACAAGCACAAAATTTAAAAATTAAGATACAGGACAAGGTAACCCAGCTAAATAAAACTCCCCAAAACTTCTTGGAGAGGAGTGGAAAAATCCCCAAACTTTAACCCAGAATAGAGAGACAATGAGATTTGCTTAAAATAGCACAAGCTCTTGTGATGGAACTGCTGAGTAGCTAATGTCCTTGGCTTTTTTAGCTAGCCAGTTATTTAAAATAGCTCCTGCCCATAGTGTTTGCTTTATGGTGTTCTTCTTCTTCCTTCCACTTATTCTCTTTCATTTTCTCCAAAGAGATATTTTATCAGGTCTTGCCACTGAGAGTAGGAGAGACAAATTAAATGAGATGGTCAGGAGGCTAATGTTTTTCAGTCAATGAGATGGATTCAGAAGCTGAAGAGGCTCCTTGTAGTTCAGCCCATGCCAGAGACCTGCTCTTGTTGCACTTCTGGTGAGCACGTCAGATTGGTTGAGGGAAAGGAGTGGAAAGTAAGAGTTGGAGCAGCAGGTATCTAAGGATCTGCCAATGTGGTCTGGGGTCTGATCCCAGCTCTGCTTCCAGTCTCACCACCTTTTGCAAGTTGAAGACCTGCTCTATGCCTCGGTTTGCCTTCTGTAAATGGTGATAATGACGTGGTGGAGAGCAGTCGGTGGATCACTCTGAAGCACCTGAAGAGGATGAGGTCTGCTAACAGGCAATATTCGTTTGGCTCTTGTTGCCAGTACAGGCTTTAGGTCCATAATAGGCACCAAAAGCTTTCCTCTGACCTTGGTGGTGATTTCTTCTGGGTCTTGCTCTGTGTTTCATGGGGGCTGGTGAGGTGGACAGGGGAAGAACTAGAGAAAGCTGTCAGCAGGAACCAGTGGCTTGGTGTTCATCCAGTGCACACGCTCAGGGATCCTGCCCAGGTGAGGATTTCGCCAGGCCACCGATTCTGCTTTCATGGTGACACCCAGCTGACTTCATGGTGGCACTTCCCGAGTTCTGCCATTGAGCTCAGCAGATAACTCTACCTTGCCTTCCCTGCCCTCTTCTTCCTCACCCCTCCTGCTCTTTCCTCCACCCTTCACCCTGCCTGGCTGTCTGCCCTGCTCCTCCGCCTGCCTGCTGCATTTTCCCTCTCCTCCCATGCCCCACTCCTCCTTTTCTCCCCCTCTTCCTGTGACTCCAGCTTCTGCTTCCTTTTTGTCTCACATGCTCCCCCTCTCCCACATCCTTATAGCCTCCCCCCCACACTCCTGCACTCTCCCTCTCATGTCGAGGACTTGCCTCTACTCTCTGACACAGAAGCCTGTATCACTTCCAAGGCTCCTGCTGTCAGCTGGGGAATAGATAAAGATAAATGATATTATGTTAAATTCCACTTAATGACAAATTTTTAATTTTCTGAACATGGTCATTTTCTGGCTAGTGAATCAAGTGTAGGGAGCTAATTACATGAAGATCTGAACAAAAATAACTCCTAATTTTCAAGGATAATGGAAGAGAAATGTTGGAGATTAATGGCACTATTTATCTTTTTTAAATTTCTATCTTTCTCTGTGATAGCACTGCTCCCCAAGGAAAATATTCATAAAATGAAATTGAAGTCGTAACTTAATAGGTTATTAAAATTTTTGAGTGCATATCACTTTCCTTCCGCCGCACTGTAAATTTAAATTGAAGTTTGCGGCTCCTCGAGTCACCAGCGGAGTTTTTTTTATGATGGCACAATAGAGGGAAACATGCATCTTTGTCAGGAGGTATTTGCTATTCTAATTTTATGGCAGGCCGGATTATCAGAAAGGAATGTCAGAGCACGGGGAAGCTGACAACACTACAGCCTTCAGCCATGTGTTTCCATTAACGCCCAAAGCCGTCCAGGGGTTTCTCTGGACTGTTATTTTCCATTTCAGTCTTTTATCTTGATTTAAAGTGAGGGTGCCGAAAATTCAGCTCCTGTCATTTTTCTCACTCTCTCTCTTTTTCTCACTTTCTCCCTTCCCACTCCTTTTTTTCTTTCTCTGTCTCTGCTCACAACCTTTTTTCCATATTTTTTCTTGTTTTTAATCCTCCCCACACAGTTTCTTGTGGGAGATCCTCTCTCTGTGTCCCCATCCCTCCCTCATGTGCCTGTGGTCCTGGTGTAAAGCTCCAGGGAATGATGTCTGGGGATGGGGGTAGGGAGGGTAATTCTGCTCTGTACTCTAAGAAAGAGGCTGCCTTAAGGCTCCATCTAGGAGTATGGCACCCAGGGCTTCCTGGGCAGTGCACTCTGCCATTGTTTTAGTTGAGGATAAGTGTGATGCCCATTTTGGCTGTGTCAGATATCAATGGCAGGGATAAGGTGCTTTGTGACATCAGATCCTGCTTCCTCAGTGGGAGGCAGCTGGAGCAATGGGCATGGGCAGCACATCAGAGAATATTCAATCCTTCTTTTCCACCAGCCTGTTGGGTAGCCCAAGCCACTTCACCTTGCTTCAGCTGCCTTTCACTGTCTCTTACACTGTGGGACGGAGTGTGCTTGCACTGGTGTTGTGCTGCAGTTTCCCAGCCACTGCTCAAGTCCACTGCAGGTCAAGGCATTCTTCAGCAGGGTTTCAATACACCAAGTATGGGGCTGATCAGGCTGGGCAGCCCTGTTGGCATACGTTATCTCCTTGGAAGTCTCCCTCATCAGTGTGTGGCAGGCTGGACCTGTTTCTCTTTGGCCTTACTGCTTCTCTTTTCGCAACAAGAACATCTCTACCTCTGAGGTTCTGAAGGTTTTAAGCCACAGACACCACAAAACCAAAACTCCTCTTAAATGAAGGTTTATCTCTCTCTGAATCACCAGACTGCTGCAATTCCTCTTAGCTGAAGTATCTGAGCCTGAGCTTGGTGTGCAGGGATTCACATTGGGCTTGTTCTGAATGGGAAGGGAGCAGGATGTTTCCACTGCCCCTGTCCTTGGCAGATGGGACTTTTCATGCTCTTTGTGCAGGTGGAAAGTTTGGGTTGATTTTTTGATAGGAGGTTTTGTTCAGCATGTCTGGATCCAAAGCCAGTAAATTACATAATAAAATGCCATTGGCTTTGGTGTGATGTTATTTTATTTTATTTTATTTTTTTGCCTTTTGGGGTTGTTTAATCTCTCAGGCTTTCTTCCACAAAAGAACAGCTAAATCTCTGCCCTCCCATGCCTTCCCCTTCAGATTTTTATCCCCTAATGTTATGACTCCAGATGCTGAAGTTTGAAGAGAAGCAGCAAGAATCAAAAGGTCCAGAATAAAGATAGGAAAGTGGATATCTGCAGACACCAACCTAGCTTTTCCCCAGGTCTAAAGGGACTGTGACAATAGTCTCACTTGCATCTCATGGCTGTGTTTACCTGTGCCTGGGAGACACGGTGTTGTGGTGCCCAGTGTGGCAGTGCTGCCAAGGAATGAAAATTGCCTGCACCTCTGGTCATGACTGGCTGTGCAAACTACAGGGCACACATCAATTCTGTTTTCTTCCTCAGATCTGGTTATGCAGTGATAACCTCCTCAAGCTTCTACCTTGAAGGGAACTGGATATGTAGCAGGCCTTCCTGGAAAATGTACCATGGAGACACAATCCCAGTGGAACCAGTGTCTGATGAATGCCACCATCATCGCTGGTACCCAGCTTGCATGGGAATATAGGTTGCTTCTCCTATCTGTTCCATTCCATTCATGGATAATGACATTCACCCAATCCACGCTTTCTTTTCCAGATCAAATGCCCACCCTCATCACTCCTCTGTCCACATCTCTCCTCTGAAGTGAAATATTTGATGGCCTCACTGCTCTAGGTCAGAAAAGGGGTAAGTTTTTTGTAGGGCGCCAGTGAGGAAGGTGCTGCAGAAGAATGAGGGATGTTATGGAGTTCTGCCAAGGGGCAGGAAGCTGGAGGTTTGGCACAGCTGGCAGCAGGGCAAATGCTTCCTTCCTGCCATGTGAAACTGGCCAGGTCCTGACACTGCTCCATGCTGCAAGGTATCCTCTGTTAACTCAAGGCAAGAGAAAAAGCTTTGGGGTTCAGGCATTTTCTTGTCAGCTCAACTCTGCACCCAAGAGAGCTCTTGTGTTCTGAAGGCACAAGGAGTGCACCAGACCTGCTCTACTGTGCATCTCTGGACTGGAAAGGCTGGATCATCCATGTTTCCATGCGCTGATACATCTTCCTCTCCCTGCTCAGTGTTACAAATGACTTTTCATGAGGAGCTCTGGAGTGCATTCCCACAGATTCTGGCTTCTACCAGAAACAGGGAATAGGGGAGGTTTTAGCAGGGCTCAATGTGCTTGCTCTGTGACTCAATGTGCTTGGTATATGCCTTCTACCAGAGGTCTCAAGTTTGTCTTGGAGGTGAGTGGTGATTTGCGGTTTGGAGATGCAATCATGTGCAGACCCTTCTGGACTAAATGTCTGTGACACTTGTGAATAGTTTGCATTTGATGAGTTTCCTCTCTTCTGTTCCCCTGTTCCTCCGTTGGTGGCATGTGTCACAGTGTACCAAGGAAGACAGGCAGCCTGGTGCTTAGGGGACCCTGTTTCACTTGTCTCCACTTCTCAGGCACATTTCTGAAAGGCTTTGTAAATGGCTGCCAGGCTTCTCCCCTGCCTCAGTTTCCTTGCCTGTGTGATGAGGATAAAGGATTCTTTCTGGAGGCACCTGAGACTTTTACCTCTTCATCTCTGTGTGACATTTACTGTCCTGTAGACCGTGGCAGAGACATGCCAACCCAAAGTTAGACCTTCTGTGTATCAGTGGGTCCTCCTTTCCCTCACCCCCACCTTCTCTGCCAATGAAGTGGCTTTGGAAAGCATGGGTCCTTAAGGGATGAGGAACAAAATAAATGGGTTTACATTTTTTCAGCTTCTCTTATTTTCTTTGCCCATAAGGATTCTGAGTAATAAATGAAACATGACTGCTATCTGTATGACTGATCTATTTGTATAATTCTGTCTATGGACTCAGACCCCAGAAGACACATCCAAAGAGGGAGGGTGTAGGTGGGAGGGAAGCTATTCATTGCTGATAGAAACTTCTGTGTTGGTGTTGATGACAGCTCTTTCCCAGCGTGTGGGGAAGGCCAGAACTTGACTGCTGAAGATGTGAAACCTCCTTGGGAACAGCATGGCAACAAAATGGCAGTAGGACATGTAGGAGAGAGTGGTTTTGGTCCCTGAGAAAACACCAGTGACTCAGATGCTGCACATGAATATGCTGGTGGACAGGGTGTGTGAGATCCATGCTGATGTAAATCAGGATGCTCCATTGTTCCTGCAGCGTAAATCAGCAATGTGCCCCTTGTCATCACTGGGCCAGCCAGTCTTGCCTAGGCAGGCACTGGTGGCTTTCTGAGCTGCCTTCTTACAGCTTTTCCTTTCACTGCCTTCCTCCCCTCACATCTTGTACTTGATTTGATCTTATTAAATTGATACATAGATGTGATCTAGCTGGGCCATAGTAAAGCAGCCCCGACCCTGGGAGGGAGAGGAACATCCTACCTCCCTTTGCCAGACAACGAGGCCAGTCAGCCCGGGGTAATTGAGCTTTAATAGACTCTGAGAGGGGTGTAGCTCTCCAGGGAACAGCCTCAGCTGGCAGCCCAGGGGGGACGGTGCCTATTGAAAAAGGCTTTTGCGACAGTGGGGAATGGTCTTAGCTCTGTGCTGACAGACGAGGCAGAAAAATTATCAACAGGAAACACTGAACTCAGCCACTGCTCCTCTGTGAGTGAGCAAGCTGGAAAACTTGCACATGGAATCTGAGGTCTCTGAATAAGAATGTACACTGGCATTATTTGGTGCTTGATTTCTGCAGTCATGTCCCCCTCGTCTCTGTTTCTTGTACACTTTCGATGTGGTCTGATCACTTGTGTTTGCTTTTCTTTGTCCCCTGGGACATTCTCACTCTAGGATATTATTTTGTTTGTCCACTATAAAGATATTTCTTGAGGTCCCTCAATGTCAGTGAGAAATTAAATTATCCTTGAATGCTGAACTTATGCCACAGGAGGGTTTCCCTGATGGACAGATAAGAGATTCTCCAGCTGGAGATGTGAAGGAGGCTTAGAAGATGGACAAGCCAGACTCTAGCACTGCTGACTTCTCCCAGTTGAACTCAACTGTCGCAGAATGGCGACACTTATTGTAAAAAATCCACACTGTCACCAATGTTGCGGGAAACCTCGTTTAGGAGAATACTCGTTTAAGAGTCACCTCTTACTCAAACAGTAAGAGAAGAATGTGCAGGATCTTTCTCTTTTGTCTTTGAAAGAAAAATAGCTGGCAAAGTTTCAAGTGAATGAAAACCCAAACCAGATGCACCCAATGTTTTCTGACAGACCTGGAGACAAACTGCTGAAGATGAGCTGAGCAAAAAACACAGCAACCCTACCTCTGGGCTCTTTGCCCCAGCATGGAGTGACATCTTCATATGAATGTTTTCCATTCTCTTTGCAGGCTCTTTCATTAGAAGGATAATGTTGCTCCATCCAAGCATTGGTAAGATCCAAAAAAATGATACAGATTTACCT
This sequence comes from Pardalotus punctatus, assembly GCA_013400915.1. Taxonomy (NCBI): domain Eukaryota; kingdom Metazoa; phylum Chordata; class Aves; order Passeriformes; family Pardalotidae; genus Pardalotus; species Pardalotus punctatus. Next base: position 135,488 of record VZTX01002286.1, on the reverse strand, counting down.
CTCCACTATTATTGCTTGTCTCTCAAGTTTATGAATTATACTCTGATGAATTAGCAAGTGGTTTCCAAATGTGACTTCTGCTCATTAGACATGGCTGTTATGAGGTTTTGTGTGATGTTCCATGCAGTAAGAGCAGCTTCTCTGGGGTTTTGTCACTTAGCACACGTGTGGTACATGTTCCATGAACAGCACCCCCTGTATCATAGCATGTACCACTGTGCTCTTAAGCCACTGTTACGCGAGTTCGCCCTGATTTGTGGGAATGCCTTCACGTATATTCTGCAGAAGTGTTTTTGTTGGCTTAGAGGTCACACACACTTTCCAGCTCATCTGATTTGTGTCTTTCACCTGAAAGCACATCCACTTCTGAGTAAATTTCACAACCATTGCAAGCAAGCCTGGGTTCAGATTGAAAAAGGGGAAGATGGGTGAGTATTTGAACAGCACTGAGATGAAGGGGTGTGTGTGGATTACTTAGGCTGGGACATATTGACAATGGATTAAATTAATACATAAATTATGAATAGTTAGCATAAACTGCAGTCCTTAAAACACCTTGTATAGATGGAAATTGGATATAGGCAGGAAATATTTTTTTTTCTATGCGAATTTGTAAACTGCAGTTACTTCTGCTTCAAAATAGGGTAAGAAATAAAAATATGTAATGCTTTCACAAAGGAATAATTTGATTCTCATCCTGATTCTATCTCCCTTTTCCTATACCCTAGTCTCAAAATTTTGTATTGGATAAAATGAAATATTTTGTTCCCAGTGCAACTTTTTATCATTTGAAAGTCACTTTTAAGCCTAAATGGTCTAGAACTTAAAAATGAAAGTAATTTTCAATCATAAAACAAATGTTTTTGTTTAGAAAATGTTAGAGCTGGATGTTGCCATGATTCCACAACTTTTTTTTGTGGTCCCCCCCAAACTGCCTCACAGAGCGAGAGTTGTTAGAAATTGACCCCTCCCTTTGGTTTTGATGAGCTGACCCTTTGGGAAGCAAGAGGTTTTCATGGAAAATCTGCACACAGCTATAAGGGGAAAAATTATGTTGCATAGTATCACCAGTTCTGAAGACTTTTTTCCCCCCAATATCATGTGTCCTGCTGAACTCTGAGCTCTAAGTTCAGAGGAAAAGAATTAAATTCTCTCTGAATCTTTTAGGAAATTAGAGTGCAATAGAGTGAGTTCTCCAAATGTGTGCAAGTCCTTCTGTACATGGCCCTATCCTTCTAGAAGGTGTCATGATTTTTTTTAAACCAATCTCATGATTTTTGGAATGGGGGGATGGTCTGATTCATCATTTTTAAGTGCTTAGTTTTAACAATACTGCATTATTCCCAGATAGCAGATGGGAAAATGGAGAAATGTGGTGAATTGCCAGCAGCAGAGCCAGAAATAGAACCCAGATGTCCCGGTCTTGTGTCGAAGCTCCCTGGTCTCTCCAGGAGGGCAATGAGGAGGATGCAGTGCCGGGGGTTCTTCCAGTAAAAAGCCAAGCCCTGATGGGCAGGGTGAATCACCTCAGCTCACAGATGGGTTGTGAACACTGGAACTTTGGCCGTCTGTCTGTCAGCAGAGCCGAGAGGAGGCAGAGCTGTCCGGTGGGTCCCTGCCAGGTTTGCTGTGCATGTCCCATGCTGTGGTGTGTGGCTCTGCCGTTTGCTTGCACGGAGCGGGCAGGTCAGCTCATGTGTGCCTTTTCCAGCTCGCTGCGTGCACGGCACAGGTCAGCTCGCCTGTGGTTTAGCGTGGCTGTGGGAAGCTGCCGGCTCCTGTGTTTAGCTGCCTTCAGGCCTAGCTAAGCCGAGGCAGTGTCTGGCTCCCCAGCCACAATCTCTCGTTAGAAAGAAATTAAAAGCCACTCAATTTTGGCTAATATCCCTCTGTAGGCCTTTAACTCCACCTGTGACTAACCCATTCATAATAGCTCTGTTTTAGTGGCTTGGGTTGATGTATCCTCGATTAATTTGGGAGGAGAGCGGCAGGGCCATATCTCTTTGTCTCTCCTCTCTTAATCCCCATCCTACAGTCTGTCTTCTCCCACTATTTCATCTCTGCTGTCACTTCTCCATTCATTCACCCCCTTCTCACCCCTTGACTGCTTTTTTTCCCCCTCTCACTTTTTGGTGTTTCCTTCCCCAACTCCTGTTTGTCTGCCTTCCCCCTTTGTTCTCATGTCCTTTAACCTTCCTCTTCTGGCTCTTTCCTCCTCCTTTTTTTTCTTGGCCAGTATTGCTTCCTTTTCAACTTTTTCCTTTCCTTTCCTTTCCTTTCCTTTCCTTTCCTTTCCTTTCCTTTCCTCTCCTTTCCTTTCCTTTCCTTTCCTTTCCTTTCCTTTCCTTTCCTTTCCTTTCCTTTCTCATCCTTTTTTCCCCCTCATTTGGACTCCTTTTTCTCCCCCCACCTCTCCTCTCCCCCAGCTCTCCTCTTGTTGCCTCTTCCTCCTTCCCCAGGTTTCAGATACTCACGCAATCTCTTTCCCTCTTTGTTTCAGTCACCCCCACCCCGCTCCCCACTCTCGATTATTATTAATGATAAAGGCTAAAACATCACATCAGTAATTTCTGAGTGAGTTTTGCAATGAAGCTGGGGCCTTATCAGCCCCTCCCGAGTGCCACAAATTTTACTTTTGCAATTTCACGCCTTTGGTTATTATCACGCTGCTTCGTCCCTGCTCTGCCTTGCGCTTTCCCTCCCCCCCTCCTCTGGAGAGAGTACTTAAACTTGTTTTCATTCCCTTATTCTTTATTTTTTTAATGTCCACTCTCTCTGGAGCCAGTAATGTTCTTCCTCTTTTTTCCTCTCCCATTTTCTGTTAATTCTGTGCCATCTGCCTTAGCATCTGTTAAAAATAAAATTTCCCTCACAATGAGAAGCCCTCCCTGCCTTGCCTCTGTCCCCTCCCCCACAGTCTCAGCCCCCCTACTTTTCCTACCATGGTTGTTGGAGGCTGCTGCTCTCCCTCTTGGGGTACCTCTTCATCCCTCTTCCCAGCTTCCTGCCTGCCTCCCTGGGCTGGCTCAGCAGCATCTGCTGGGTAATGGGGTGGAAGTGGGAGGTGAAGGGAAGAAGAAGGTGCTGGGTGCAACTGAATTACTCTCACCCCACACATGCATATATGTGTTTGTGTGCATGGGTCTCTTACCTACGAGCGTTTCTGTGAGCCTGGGCAGGTGCGATGAGCACTGATGTGGTGAATCAGCAATGGGACAAATCATCTCCCTGGGGCTGATGAGTGGGGCCACCCCAGGACCAGGAGAGGGTCTGGCTGCTGTGTGATACACCAACTCTCCACCATCCATGCTCATCAGGTGAAGGCTGTTTTGACCTGAGCTATGATCAGGTGTGGATTTGGCTACTGTGGAGTAAAGCTTCTACCAACCTGGTTGACATGAGCATGAAGAAGCTTTCCTGGTCCAGAAAGAATATTTTGTTGAATTTTTTTCAGAATGATTACCTTTTACAGCCAAACTTAAGAAATGGACCAGACCTCTGTGATTTCCTGTTTTCATCAAGGTCTTGGCTGTGGGTCTGGTACATATGTGAAACCTGCCTCTGTGCCTTGGAGGGACTTTAGTTGCTACTTCTCTGAAAGTTTAAGGGGATAAGGAGATAGAGACTCTGGTTCCCATTCAGTTTCTTTTGTGATTCCATGTTGGATGGCTTAGTTCCCTCAGCAGGAGGTTGGATCTGTCATGGATTCTGTGGGACTAGTGTGTCAGGCTTTGGGAGCTGCCTGGCTTAGTTGTCCTGATCCAAGTCAGACTAGAGTTTAAGCAGGGATCCAGCTCTTCCACCCTGCTCACTCTGACTCTGTGGTTAACTTGAGGCATGTCCCAGTTTCAGGATCAGGCCCTTCCTCTGGTCGGTCATAGTATTTGGAGGATGTTTGGAGCACAGTGTTTTGGGAGATTCTGTTACACATGGCATCAATGTTTGCAAAGCTGCTGACAACAGACCCCTGCTCACTTGCTCCTTCCTGAGGCTTTTGCCCCTCAAGGGCCTTCAGCTTCTCTTCCTGTGATGCAGATGAAGCTTTTAAAACAACCTGGTTTACCATCCCTTCTGCTAACTCTGCCATGGGCTCATGATCTCTGAGGCAGGGCCCTGACACTTTCTTGTTTGTGCATGCCGGGAAAATAGTGCTTACATACTGTTTGGCATGGCTTTATCCGACTGTGTTTGGGTTAAGGACTCAGATGTTGAGGGTACACATGAGAGCCATCAGGTGTATCTGTATGTCCAGCTGTAGATGCCTTCAGTGATGAACTGTTGCCTCTGTGGATGTGGACATTCGTTTATTTCTCTCTGAAGCCATGAGTGGCTGGTAGGCGCATCTGTGCAGAGGAGGGGTGTTTGCTCTGTGCTCTGTGTGTGTCTGTCACAGGTGTGTCAGTGGCAGTGTGTGCGAGCCCAGCTCCCTTGGCAGGTGTCTGTGGATGCTGGTGGGTGTGGGTAAGGAGGGTGCAGGGCTGTTCTCCTGTGTCCTCATGCGCCTGCTCTGAGCCAGAGGTGTGAGCCAGGAGAGTGCATGCAGAGGAAGACTCCAGCGAGTTTACACTGAGCAAATCCCACCCTCTGTCTCCCTGCAGCGCCTCCATTAACAGCCCCACTGAAGGGGCTCAGAAGCAGCGTGGTTCTGCTCCAGCACAATAACCTCTGCGGCTTTGATAACAACAAGCCCCCTTAAACCCTCTTCCTCCCCCCAGCTCCCCTTTTCTCTCCCCTGCTCCCTTTGAGCCCTGCCGACAATAGGCAGGCCTGCTGCAGAGCTGCCCACAGCCCAGGCAGACACACAAAGCCGCCGAGAGCTTACAGGAATTCTTTGGCAGGCTGCTGGTTGCTGCGGAGAAGAAGAAGGGCCCTTCATACTCGGAAGCTGTCTCATTGCCCCTGGCCCTATTCTCTTCCCGTGTTTGATAGACACTGAGCCACGGTAATCTCTCTCTGCCCCGAGGGGAACAACAGCTTTTGTGAAACAGATTTTTACAAACTGTTTTGACCCCACATCCCCGGTGCCCCCCCTTGCCTCCCCCCTTCCCTTCCCTCCAGTTCACTGGCTGTATCAGTGTCACATAATTAAATCAGCTTTCCTGTTTGCCTCTGCTTCCTGCTAATTGTTTGCTCACAGCTAGGATTAGCAAGTCAGGGTTATTTTTCACATATCCTCACACAGGTTTTCCTGCTGCAGGAGCCCACTTCATGGTTCTTGGCCTCCCTACTAGCCTGTTCCTCATGCACTATGGACAAACAGCTCTGTGGGCCTTGGAGGAGCAGGGAGATTGCTGGGCTTCCCAAAAGAGTACTGGCAGTTCTGCATGCTGAAAAGGGGAGAGAATCTGTGTCAATATTTCTTTCACTCTCTTTTGCAATACAGGCTGAAGGAGCTGGAGAGTAGAGATGAGTCCACTGGACACTTGGTGATCCTAACACCCATTCTCAGAGGCTGGTCAAATGACGAGCTCCTCAAATGGAGGCTCATGATAATCCCTTTGGGAACTGCTGAGCCACACCATTTTAATGGTATTAGAATGAGGGTAAGCCTAAAGCAAATACTTGGAGTCACTATTGCAAGTGCATCACAATATAAGAAGTTATCTCCCATTAGCTAAACCCACATAGCTACTTGGAGCTCCACTTGCAGCCTGCCTCAGCTAGGAGGCAAAATGCACCAGTTTACCCCACCTTTATGGTGTCTCTATGCTCTGCAGTTCACAGGAGCTTAAAGTGGCTTGCAGAGCTTAGCTAACACATTGCAAATGGTTAAGGTATTGTTATGTCATCTTTTATGAGCCTGGACTTACATCTTCAAGCTTGATCAAAGTGCTTTAATAAAATACCTTGTTTTGAAAGGAGGGAAATAATTATTTGATTCAGCTGATTAGCACAGTAAAAATCTTTTTGCAATAAGCACTTGGAAAAATTCACTCTGATTTTCAGGAGGAGGAAGCAGAAGATGTACAATATCATATACCTTGCTCTGTCCTGCAGACTTATCATTGGTGTGGCCTTGATCTTTCAGGAGTCCATGTGATTGAAGTTTTTTTTCTCTATTAGAAGAAATTTATACTGAAATCCCTCAAATGTTGAGGAAAAGTTTACATGAAGATGATGACAAGATTCTGGTTTTCACACACTTTTTCTCAGGGTTAACTACTTCTTTCTTAGTGTTACCAATTAGTCTTTCACTCCTTGATGATGTGAGTTAAGGATCTAAAGTGGCATAAAATATAAATTTAACTGCTATTTTCTTTTCATTCCATGCTAAACAAACCCAAACACTTTTAGCTGGACATTTGAGGTCTCTTGGCTAATGGATAGAGTGGTCTTGAAGATATAAATTTTATTTCCCTGTAAGTTCAGAGGTAAGTAATTATAATAACAGTCTTGTGTCCTCCAAAATCGTTTAGGAGGGTGCTTCACACTGAAGACTTTACCTGCAAATAAAACCTTTCTATTTCATATAGACCTTTTGACCTTTCATGGCAGCTGCTGACTCCCGACTGCTTGAATGACTAATCCTGGGTACTTGGTATTCCCCAGCCACCCTGAACACAAGTGCTCAACTTTTTCTCTTTGCCACATTTTTTGTTGGGAGATTCCCTCCCTGCTCTCAATATTCTTTTATCCCTCTCAGTTCAGTAGGGATCTGGTAGTTTCCATATGGGAAAATGGATTTAATAGGAAGGATTGGAACAGGAAGATGGCTAATACACTGAGCCCTGTGTGATAATGACAGATGCCTTTTTTTACCAGGCTCTCAACACTGCACTATACTGAAAGTTTACCACTAGGATGTAGTTTGTCAAGGTACAGCTGAAACTTTCCCCACTCCCTGTATGCAGCAAAGGGTGTGTGTTGCCTCTGGCCCCTGGATAGCATGTTAGGACTCAGGTTCAAAAGTGGCTTTTCAGTCTTCTCTTTCCCTAGCCAGAGGATCCCCTTCTCCTCCAGCAAGACCTGGGAATGTAGACCTGTGTGAAGCAGCCACCAAGAAACCCTGCTGCAGTGCTAGAGCCTAAAGCTGACCACTCTTCCCTGTGAGCAGACTGGACAGGGCCTGGCATGTGGTAAAGGTCTGCTATTCCATTCCTTGTTTAGATTCTGCCATCCAACTTTCCAGCTAGTACAGTATTGGATGGCACCCTGAGTAAATGAATCTGCTTTGTGTGGTTGCTAATTAGTTGGCTAATTATTAGGCTGACTGATGGTTTAGTTGATGATTCAGTGGTTGCTGGTAGCTTCATCATATGGATAAAAACATCATTCATGTGTTTCCAAGGGAATGTAACAGATACAAGGCTGGAAAATAGAAGTTTTTCTACCTATTCCTTTTCCCTGGATGGGTTTTGCAGCCTGGGACAAAGATCTTTGCCTCAGTTTCCCTATCAGTAAGTTGGAAGTAAACATTCATAGCTCATTGGGGTGTTATGGACATCAATTAGTTCCCGATTGTTAAGGGTTATTTGAAAATGTAAAATGCAATTATCCAATTGCTCAAGTAACAGGCTGGTTTTCTGGTTGGCAGGATGGCTAGAAAATTGGTGAGTTACATAACTAGCTTGGTTAATGACCTGGTGCCATTTACAATGGGAACAAAATCATACTAGGACATTTCCTTTCAGCAGGATGGATCTTGGTGGGTTTTTTGTTGTTGTTTTCATTGGGGCTTTTTTAACTTTTTTTTTTTTTTTTTTTTTTTTTCTCCTCTAAGATAATGAATGGTAGGAACACCTTTATTCAATATAATAATTTTAGATCCAAAATTGTTGCAAGGTTAAACTATAATTTCGAATTCTCTTTTGGAATTGGTCATCATTCAGATTTGAATGTTTCCTTGGAACAGATTCCAGCCCACGCGAAGTGAGTCTGAATAGATCAAGTGGGTTTTTTTTTACCCCGTAACAAACTGCTGGTAGACGGTTCGGGATGGAGGTGCCCCCGAGGAGGAGCCTGGCCCCTTTCCCCGGCGGATGCGGGCGCGCTCGGTCCCCGGGCCGGGTGGCGGGGCCGCTCTCCGCGGTGCTGAAGGAGCGGCCGGTCCTGCAGCTGCAGCGCGGGGCCGCAGGGCATGAGTGCCGAGGTGCCCGGTCAGCTTTCCAAAAGCTGGTCCGTAACATCACTACATGAAAGAGCCCGTGGTCTGGAGAGACCCGCTGGCTGCAAACAGGCCACTGTTATACAGGCAAAATCAGGTTAGAGCTCAGGGGATCGTTGGGATGAACTGGCCCTGAACTGGAGCTCTCACCCGCCCCAGCCTTTTTGTGAAAAGTAGTTCCAGGACTTTCTCATCAGCTTCCCAAGCCACTGCTTGTTCAATCAGTACCAGTCTTTTGAGTTACAATGGAGACTAAAAGTATCAGCTGTTGGTAGGATCTGCCCAATCTTCTCATTATCAACCTTTATTTTCTGTTCCTTATTTTGTCAACAGTAACCCTAAGGTCTCAGATCTTGCAGACTACATGTTTGCTTAGTTGAAGTTTTATATTTATTAACTAATTTCTGTCTTTTGGGAAAATAAAGTTTTTTAACAATTTCATATTATGTGTTTCTCTGAGCAGAGCTAGCATGCCATGCTGGAATTTGATGAGGGCTGAGCTTTATTTAGGAGGTCTTTAGCCTATACCTTTGCTTCCAAGGAGAGATCACAGTTATGTAAGCAATTCTTACAGATGTTTATCTAATCCATCCTTAGAAACCTACAGTGAAGTCATCCTCCTCTCTCCAGGCAAATCTATTGCAGCACTTAGTCCTCTAACATTCTTGCCAATGTCCAGTGTAAATCTCTTTTTGTTGCAGTTGAAGTCCATAACTTCTCTTTGTATTTGTCAGTGACGTGGAAAAAAAATATTCCTTCCCTCTTTCACCTATTAGTAAACTGCTGCCATGTCTCTCCTCAATCTTTTTCTTCCCACTAAACAATCCCTGTTCTTTTGGTCATCCATCTCATCTTCACAGATGTCTGATCATATGTTCCCCACTCTGAGGACTTGGAGTCCTGAGTAAATTTACATGTTGCTTAGATTGCCCCATATGGAAGCAGCCCACCTAAGGAGGCCTTTCTGGAATAGATTACAGTGGGAAGAGTAATTCACATATCTGGTAAAGAACACTGCTGTTCATATTCCTGGTGTGGCAACTGCTTTTTTTCCCTGAAAAACTTGACAGAGTTGACTCATGGATGTGATTCATCATCACTCCAAGATACTTTTCTGCAAATCTGCTGCTTCCTAAATTGTGTTTGCATAGCCAATTATTCTTGCCAGTGTGGTGCCTGGTCTTTTCTCTTTTGGTTTGATTTGAGGGGGGACAGTATGTAGTTTTCATATGTGTTGGAAAAGCAAGCTAAGAATGTCTTTTTCTCCCCTTACACACACACGTGCATAAAATAGTTACAGTAGCATCAAAACAGCATTTTTTTCCATTGTGGTTAGCCATAGTGTGGTGAAGATGTGATCTCTTCTGTCAGGCATCTCTGTCTGTATTCCTTATAGACAAGTCTTTTGTTACAAACATTTTAAATTACACTCCCAGCTTCTACTCTTCTCAACCTGGATGCGCTCAGGAGTGGAGCACAGTGAAAGACATTTTTCTGTATGGCCTTTGCCTCTTTGCTTACTGAACCTGCAATGAGTCAGGGTCTGGTGAAGAAATGCTCATTGCATGGTTATTGAAAGGGGAGTTCCAAAGAGCTGTTGGATGAGTCACTTTGCCCCAGTAATAATCCACTAATTGTTAGGGTTGTGCTTTACCCTGCTTTGTGTTGAGGTGTGGCACTGAGTCACAGATATCCTTGCTGAATATAGTGGAAACTATGGAGTTTGCAGAGTGAGTCAAACACACTGAAAACATAAAGCGTTTCCAAAATGCATCAGATGCCTTTGGACCTTAATTCCTGTGTATCTCAGTTTCTTGTCTCTAGAATGGAAAAAACAAATCCTGCTTCTGGAAGATAAACTGAGTTTAATTCAGAAAGGCGGTTGACCACTTTTGTCATGAACACCAGTAACAAAAGCCACAGGAGAAAGAAAAGTACAGTTTAGTCTTCAGAAAAAGGTTTGTGCAGTACACAGCACCTGAGCAAAAAAAGAGAAAATAAAATAAGGGCAGAGCCACTTATTAAGGAAACACCATCCTAAGCCCTAGATTAAGGAGCTTTTTCCTTGAAAATACAGTCTAAACTGTGTAATTGAAGCTGATAACATAGTGCAATGTGTATTTAGGGGCTTTAACACTATGAGGCATTGCATCCTTTTGGTTCCTTAGCTTTGTGCTTTGGGCAGGATCTGTTAATGCTTTAGGCAGCGACGTGTGTGTGTGTGTGTATGCATAGTGGAGGAGGAGACACTGCATTTGGTTGCCAGAAAAACTAATTTGGACTCCACTGGAGCTGTTAAATGCTGCTTACCCTCTCATGTTATGGGAATATCTGGGGAATGGGAGGAAAAAGTCTCAAAAAGCTCTGTATGTTTTGTTGTTTTTCAAATTTTGACAGAAGAAAAGGTGAATTGAAATGTAACCTTTCAATAACAAAAAAGGAAGAAGTGTTTTAATGCTCTTGTCATCCTCCTCCCTTCCCCTTCTTCCAGTTCTGGAGCAAATTTAGAGCTGGTTAGATTAATTTAAAAGGTGCAAATGACCCACTGCCAGCAAAAAAATTCTAATTTTCCCTTCTACCCAGAAATCAGCTCCACTGTGGGGTCCTGCTGGTAGCTGTGATGACGCATCACAAGCTTTGTGGATCCTGTTTCTCACCCACGATAGGAAATGTATGTTTCTAAATACAGGCTCAGGGAATTTAGTTTTCTCATGAGCCCTTCATTAGCAAGGGGCTACTGAGTTTGAGCTGGTGGGATCCTCTGTAACATGTTGATGACTGCTGAAGACAAGCAGTCTGGTATGGCTATCTCAGCACTGGGAGAGTTGTGAAGAGAGACCAGAGCAAAGATAACGGGCTTGGGGACAGACTAAGAAAAGATGAGGAGAAGAGGGAGCAGAGGCACAGCTGACATGCATTTCAGGTCCCTAGTGGTAGTATTGGCTAATGTAAATGCTCACCATAGGCACACAAAGCTGTGATCAAGGTGCTTCCTGTTTTCAGCAGGAATAGAAAACATAGGACCAGATCAGCTCTGGATTCTGAGACCCCCAGAACAGGAGAGGGATGGCATGTGTTAATTGTGGTGATCTACATGACTCCCTGATGAACAGAGATGGTAAAAAAACTTCAAAGAAAAGCTGAAATTACAATTTTGCCTTCATGGAAATATTCCCAGTCTGCCAAATGTACTCATCAAGTCTGGACATGTATCATACTGCACAGTTGGTTGCACAGGAGGAAGCTATCTCATTCCCCTGAGGAGGTCATCTCTCCCCACATTTGGATGTTGCAAGATCTTGCTTTCTTCCCTGCATTGCCCTGAAACACTTGATCTGAACCACAAAGAAGCCAAGGCAGTGTCACTAATGCATGAGCATGTAAAGATCTGTTCTTTGAAAAGTACCTGAACATTTCACCTCTACTCAGAGAATTCTTGGTGATTTTATATGCAATATCAAAGCTGTGATCAGCATTCAGTGTCTTTTAAAAGCCATGGAAACTTTGTCCTGATCCTGCATGTTATTTAGTCTGCTGTGCTGGAGGGTGGCTGCACAGCTTGAGGTTGGTCCCATATTTGAATAAGAAGGTCTTTATTCCAGAAGTACTGTTTATGTCTTCTTCCAGGAAAAATGATACCCCCATCTGGTAATGGGAACTGATGGTGAAGATGGCCATATTGTTTTGACACCTACAACGAAGAGAGTGAGTCTGGGCTGAGTTTTTTGTGTCTCAGAAAGCCCAGATTTTTTCAGTTGGCAATCATAGATATGTACAGGGAACATGATTCCAGGGACAAGCTGAAGAGAAAGCAAGCTTTTAAACAGCTCTTAGAGATGACTTCTTTCTGTCTACAAATATGGCCTCTTCCAGCTTCCCATTTTGATCCTAGAGCTGCTACGTGGCATGTGTCCACCAGAGGGCACGTTGGACATTTTCTCCTCCTGAGCACAAAAAGGTAAAGAACGGTTTCCAAAGCAAGTACCCTTCCAAAATGGGACCCTGCACTGGCTGCCTTGGCCATTGCCATCGCACCTGAATGTTGAAGAATGTTGCTTGGGCAACTGAGCTGCCAGCAGTAGGGCTACTATGACTGACTCTGAGCCACTACTGCAGTGTGCAGAGCTGTTTCAGTGTGATGTGGGGTTCTGCCTGCATAAAGGGTTAAATGTAAGTCTTTATGGTGCCATGACTTTATGGTTCCCTAGATTTGCAGTTCAGACCCCTGTATGTGCACATGTGTATGTACATTCATGAGAGAGGTACACATGTGTGCACATACTCCCACTGGCTCACAGAAGAATCTGTATCCACACAGGCCCACTCTATAGCTTGCAAAGTAAATTAGTCTTAAATGACTCTTTGGAAACAAAATAAATCAAATAGCATAATAGTACCATCTTTTTATCTCATTTGTTCCCATACAATTAGTAGTTTTACTGCCATGTTGTGACAGGTGACTGTGTTTGACCTTTGCCGCTTGGGTGGTTGGCTGGTGCTCAAACTAATGAAGACCCTTAATGGATTGGCTTTTGTGAGGCTGTGAACGGTGGGGTTAAAGAGAAAATGGTGCCTTAGACAGAGTCCAGAGAAGATCCTTCAATTAAACCTGAAGTCTATTAGCAAAGAAATATTGAGGAGGTTGAGAGTTAGCAATGATTTAACCAGTGGATCTTCCTTGTGAGGCATTATTAAAAAAAAAAAAAAAAAGAAAAGAAAGAAAGAAAGAATCTCCCTGGTTATTTATTGTTGAGTGTGTGGTTGGACTCCCATCCTCTTACATGAGAGAGTGGGAGCAGAGACATTAACTTGGAGAGGCTGGGGCTACAGGGCCTGAGTCCCAAGTTTGTAAGCCCCTTGACTCCCACACAGCCAAGCTGTCCTTGGACAAAAAAGTGAGGAAAAATGAAGCAGTGGCAGGAACAAATGAAGAGTGATGCCGGGGAAGATAAAACCAGATCTCTGGGATAAATAAGACTTTTTTAAACTTAATTGTTTTTCATGATGTAAATAAATTACGATGAAAGAAAAGGAGAACCCTCAGCTTCTGGGCAATGAGTCAGAGGGCAGAGCTGGCTGTAGAGTGTGAGTAAGAAACAGGAGTAGAGGGAGGTTGATGAGGAAGCTTGTGCAGGACAAGCAGAATCTGTCCAGAACTGCACAAACAGACACAACAAGCAATGTTAGGTGTGAGGGGCAAGTCCCTTTCCATTAGCTTCAATGTCAGAACCTGAGCATGCCCCTTTCCTCCCAGACAGACTTCCTTCCTTTTGTTTTCAAGACTTGCTTAACTTTCAGCCTGAATATCATCTTGCAGCAGAGTTCATAGCCTTGAGCAGAGCTGGGGATGCCTCTGGCCCTCAGCAGTCCTTTGGGTGATACACTGTCCCACAGCTGAGAGGTGGGAGGTGGAAAGGACCTGATAAGGGAAGGCTTGAAGCTGATTGTTCAGGTAGAGGGACCTGTCACAGAAACTGAGTTGGAAGGGACCTGCAAGGATCATCAAGTCCGACTTCTGGACCTGCACAGGACATCCCCAAAAGTCACACCATGTGCCTGAGGGCATTGTCCAAACACTTCTTGAACTCTGTCAGGCTGGTGCTGTGAGGCCCGGGAGCCTGTCACAGTGCCTGACCACCCTCTGGGTGAAGAAGCTTTTTCTAATATCCAGTCTAAATCTCCCCTGACAAAATTTCAGGCCATTTTCTTGGGTCCTGTCATTGGTCACCAGTGTCTGCTCCTCCTCTTCCCCCCACAAGGAAGTTGTAGCTGCAATGAGGTCTCTTCTCAATCTCCTCTTTTCTAGGCTGAACAAACCAAGTGACCTCAGCTGTTCCTCGTATGGCTTCTCCTCAAGATCCTTCACCATCTTTGCTGCTTTCCTTTGGATGCTTTCTAATAGCTTAGTATCTTTCTTACATTGTAGTGACCAAAACTGCCCACAATATTCGAGGTGAGGTTGCATCAGTGCAGAGCAGAGGGGGACAATGACATCCCTTGACTGTAACCTATTCTGGCTATTGGAAAATGAGTGGTGTCACCCTCTCCAAAGGTCCTTAAACAGCATGGCAGGCCCTCCCAGGTGTACTTAAGAATTGTCCAAGTTTTCATTCTCTCATCCATCTATCTGTCTATCTATCTATCTATCTATCTGTCTACCTGTCTATCCATCCATCTAATCTTTCACTCCTTCCTCATGGAGAAACTCCTTCCCTTCACTTACACAGTCTCTCTTCTTCTCTTTTTCTTTTCTCTCACTCTTAGACACGTGGCTCCCCCCTCCTATATCCCCCTACTTTGGGGATAATTTAACATGTTACACACTAACTTTCCAGTAATGGCACTCTGGCTTTTTGAAATTCTGCTTCCCTGTTTTATGGCTGGGCGTCTAATGGTTATCTCGCAGCCCTGCCTCTGGCAATCATGTAAGGAATAAATAGAAGCTGACACAGTAATTTACTTAAATCTTCTCCACACTTTTGCAGCATTTTCCTCCAGAGGATACCCCCGAAACAACAATTATTTGAAATGTCATGCGTTCCTGCCCCTAGGCTACCGACAAATGAACATTAAATCTATTAACAACAAAAAAAATTAAATGTTTACTTTTCTGCGAAGGTAAAGGAGAAGCTGGAGAGAGGGAGGGATGTCTCCAATAAATTTCTTCTCAATAATAAAGAGGTGTAGTTAATGTTCTCCCTAAGCAGAGTCAGCTTGCAGCCCACATCCTATGAGGACAGAGATGTGATGCCACAGTACTGCCATGCAGCCTTGCCAGGGCAGCTCCAATAGCCTCATTTTTCCAGGCCAGGGAGCTCAGCTTTAGGTCAGTATTTTTGCAGATTAGGTAAGATGTGTAGGGAGCCGTAAGCCCTGAACAGGGTGGTCACAGTTCTCAACCCATCTGGCTGCTGGTGCATGCCATGGGGACTGAAGTGGTGGGAGAGGAAGCATTACCCCCTTGGCAAAAGGAGGCTAGGAATGTAGCTCATCTGTTTCACAGAAAGGAAAATGAGCATTTTGGAAATCTGTCCCTACGTCCTGTAGAAAGTCTAAGCCAGAGGAAAGGCCCAGCTCCTTGACTTATCTGTCCTATGCTCCCACCCCTTCACTCAGGTTTCCTGAACACAGGTAAGCATAGGTATGGAGGGTGGGACCACATGAAGGTGGACTCAGCCCTGCACATGGATCCTGATGGAATATGGTGGGAATATGGAGAGTCACTGGCATCCACTTGCTGTGGATGAAAGTTCCCATGGGGATCTGGGCAAAATGGGCTTAAGGACCAAGCTTAAAGCCCAGGAAGCTATTTTCCATTCTGCAGGTGGGGAAATTCAGGTCCAGAGCAGGTACCAAAGTACAGCAGCTGAAATAGAAAGAAGTGTCCCAGCTTTAGTCTGATTACTTCATAGTGTCTTGAAAAGACTGTCCACAGATTGAATTTCCCAATGTATGGCTGTTTTGGAAAATGTTCTTTGTCCATTGATTCAGCATAAGATTGTCTTGGGAACCACTCTGTTTATACAGTCAGGAATCCGTCCATTTGACTTGGAAATCCCCTGTCTCTTCAGAGTTTAGGTGCCTAAAGGAGCCAGCAGGACTTCTTGTCTTCTTGTGAATGAACTTGTAAAGGAACATTTCTCATCTGATATTGGATGCTGCAGGTCCCATAGAAAAATTAGCTTCTCTGTGCTTCATTTTCCCTTCTTTTCAGCAGAAGAAGCTTGGACATAGACCCCAAGTATCTTGGAAAGAGTGGCACCTCTGACATGCTGTCTGAACCAGTTGTGCTGTGGAACATGACAGAGACCCATTATCCACCTTTTGAAGAGGGCACATGAATATCTGACCAGCCTTCTATTCCTCTGTGCAGAATGGCCAGGCACTTTAAACTTTGGAGTCACCACAGTTCACTTTATCACCAGGTGAGTGTACCAGGATGGGTCTCTTTTTTTCCCAATGCACTGGGACCCCACTTCCTTGGCACTGGTTCTGATCCACAGAGCCAGACAGTAGAGAAAATATCCAGTAGTCATGTCCCAGTGGAGTTTACTGTCTCAATCCTAATCCATTGCTCATTCAGGTGTCTGTGGTGCTAGACTGCTGCTGAACTGAGATCACTATGTATCAGTGGGAGGTGGTGCTCATGGGATGGTGTCTGCTTGGGAGAAGCCCTTCCAAAGTAGCTCCTGTGACACAGGCCAGGATAATTTATACAGCCAGATCATTCAGAGCTGGGACAGGGCCTCTGAGTCCCATAGATCTCCTGGACATTTTGTTTCTACCTGCTGTGATTCTTTAAGGAATAAGAAGAAACATCTTCTTCTGAGTGTGTGATGTGTGTGTGTCTGGAAGGAGTGAGCTGGTTCTCTGCTAACAATCCTTTGACATCCCAGTGTGTTTCAGAAGGGGAAACTAGCTCATCCAAGGAATCAGACTTTAGCTGTGGAGGAACAAGTGCTTTGAGCTCTTCTCATGCCTAATGCAAACACTTTGCCTGTTGTCCTGTACTGCTGTGAATGCATAGAGAGTGTGTGTCCTTTCTCATCCAGAGGGTTGTGTGGGGCTTTTGTGGGTGTTTCCCCTCTTTTTTCTGAAAGGATCTATCCATTTGATAGAAAGGGTTGTCTTCTTCCCCACTCCAGATCCAGCTAAGTGCCTGAAGTTTAATGATACATGAAAAGCAAGGTAGATGCTACATCTGTGATCAGACAGCTTCCATACAGGAAACCACACAGCTGTTGACGTACAAAGCACAGGCTTTTCACTTGATCTTAATGCAGAAGTCAAAGTGCACTTTAGACTCTGGGGTACGTGCTGCAGGTGAATTCCCTCTCAATATTGCGGGGGATTGATTTAAATGGTTCCACTGCCAGACAGAAGTCCAAGCACCACAGAATGTTTATGAGTTGTCCTAACACAAAGAAACACAATGATGTGGTCTAATATATTGGGATGGACTCTTAGATAGCATGTAGTATCAATATAAATCAGTGTCTGCCATTATAAATTGAAGTGCCTCAAATACATGTTATTATATTGCTGAAAAAAACCAAAAAAGCAGGAACTTGGGAAGAGGATTCATCAGACTACTTTGCATTATTAAACTTCCTCCTGTAATGTCTCCTCTCAGCTCCTGATTTCCACCAGGGAAAGTATATAGAGAAGCTGTGTGCCTGCACTTTTCTTTTCTTAAGCTTTGTAGTGCGTTCTTGTGCTCTCAATTCCGGATAATGCTGGATCCCTTTTATCCAGCCCCTCCTCTTGCCCTTTCAAGTGAAAAGAAGACTCCTGTGCCCCCCCATCAAAGTTAAAGGGAGGCTTTAGAGAGGAAGGCTCAGCACGCTGGGGCTCTTGAGCCTGTGTTTAATCTCTTTTCCCGTTCCTGTGTGCCTCTGTGGCTTCCCTGCCAGTTTCTTTGTTGCCAAGTTTCTCATTTCCTTTTATTTGTGTGTGCGGGAGGTTGCCAGGCTCGCTGGAATGCATCTGAAGTCATCTTGGGGGGACACGCCTCAACCCCCGCCCCGGGTGATCCATGACCTGCCTCAGCTGCTCGCCCAGCCCAGCCAGGCTGGAGCAGGCTTCCCTGGCTGCAGGAGCAGGAGAGCCAAGGAGGAGCGGGGCAGGACAGATGCCCACCCTGCCGCTGCAGCTGGCCCGTGCAGGGTCGTGTGTCCAGTGCTGTGTGGGTTGTGGAGCAGGATGGAGGTCAGGGGAAAAGGGCTTGAGAGAGAGCCCCTTGAACTCTGGGTGCTGCCCTGCCTGGACAAGAGCAGAGACGTGTGGACCTTGGCAGGGGAGGGAGCCCTGGTCTGTCTCAGCTCCTGCCTAACCTTGGCTGACCTCAGTGCAGTGCCCTGACCCATGGCCATGGCTACCCTGCTCCATCAAGTGATGCTGAGCTGAAGGTGTGGCCTTCAGCTGGATCTGGGATGTGTTCCCTGGATCACTATGGGCTTCACTAGGCTCCTGGGGGAGGGAGTTGGAATCATACTGGTCCATGGGGCACTGTGAATATTGCTCCAGAGCTGGGCATAGCTCTGAGCAATGCATTCGTCTTAACAAGTGACAAGAGAGACTGAGTTTGTGTTCATGCTATCTGTCATCCCTTCATCATGAAGGTACTTCAGTGGGCAACCTGTCTCTCAGGGAATGTCCTGGGTGGAATGAGACATGGCAGGAACTTAAATTCACTGCTGCAGTTTGTCTCAGCTTTCTTTATGCCTCAGCCCTCCCACCAGAATGTAGAAGCAGGTGGCATTGCCAAGATTTTCATCCTTCCCAGGCCATACGGGTCCAATTTGGTACATGGGGTTGCCATTCATTTCTCCCAGAAGCAGTCTTGGGGAACTGTAACTCCAACAGCATCCCATAAAATCAGTGTCAGCAGCCTATTTGCTAGGCCATGTTAATCAAAGAACAGATAAAAGGATGGGATTGTGCCCAAAACATAGGCAACACAGGGACTGCCAGGTTTTTTTTGTGGTTACTTCACAGCTTCTGAAAGTTCCCTGTACTTTCCAGGGTGAATATCTGTTGGTCCAGCTCTTGACACTCGAAGGCAAAGAAACAGTCTTTTTCAGGTTTCTTGGTCCTTGTTGAGTTTCATCTGAATTCCTGGTAAAGCTCAGCAAAGGTATCCACACTTGGCAAAGGTTTTTGTACATTTATAGGCCTTAATCACCCTGACCCAGTCTCGCCTGGAATCTCCACCCATGGGCCCAAGGCTCTATTTAAACTTGTCCATGGGCCTTCAGGCTCCGACTACATAATGTTGGAAGAGTGGCTGTTGGTGGATCAGCCACTGTCATACCCACTATGGGTCTTGTTAATGCAGACATCAAAGTATGCACTGCCTTCTCAGCTTGACCTTGGTTCTGTCTTGTGGTCTGTGACATGCTGAAAACAGGATTTACTCACTAGAGGAATTCCCAATGGCAAGGATAGCAAAGATGTGGGATGGTTTTGCATGAGATGGGTCTGGAGTGTCTGGAACGGGCAGGTTGCTGTGCAGCAGTCTGCAGCAGTCCTGCTTGGGCTGTCCCGTGGTGCAGGGCTAAGAACACGAAAGTATTGGTATTACTTTCTGCTCATGGGCACTGAGAGCAACAGTGGTGCTAAGAGCCTTGTCCTGGCTCAAAAGCCTCAGAACTTCTGGGGGCATGAGTGGTCTGGTACTGCACAGACCAGAGCTGTCAGGCTCATGGACCCTCTGGCTAACAGTCAGTCTGTCACTGCCCCAGGATCTGCCAGATCTCCCTGCTGCTTTGTTCAATGGGATGTTTGTGCTGCCATTGTCTCTGCTCCCTTTGGACAGGCCCATGGGGTTGTGCAGCTCTGAGTTTGTGCAGTGTCTACCCGGATGTAATTGCTTTGGCTTTGCACCTAGAACAGTCTGTCAATCTGCAATGCCAAAACTCCTGCAGGAGACCAGGAGATTGCATCACATATCAAGGAAAAGCCTGACTGATAAATATATTGCAGTGAGCAGAAGAGAGTCACTTGCTGTAAATACCCTTCTATGCTTTGTTGTGGTGCTGCTATTTCGACTCAGTGGTTTAAGTATCTTTGCAGAGAGGCTTCCACACTTGAATTTTTTTTCAAGGTACTTCCTTGCTGTACATCTGGCAGTTCCTGAATTGCTTTTATGGAGGACTCCTCTGAAATTTCCAGTACTTCTAAAAATGAAAAATGTGGTTTATTAATTAAGATACTGTGAAGAAAGCTTCTGATAAAGCCAATGTCTTATTCTTGTGTTAGGAGCACTTTTATTCAGGAATATTTCAAGAAATATAGCTTTTGCTATATCCCATTTCTATTTTTTTCTTCTTTTATTAACCTCAGATCTTTTTCTTCTTGGTTTTCTTCATCAGGATGAGTTGCTGTAGGATGGCAGAGCAGAAGGAAAGCACATCATCTAACCACTCTGATTCTCCCCTGCTGCTGCTTGGCATCCACACATACTGTGTATTGCAAGAGAATAGCAAGACCTGGAAGCAATCTGCTGAGGGTTTCAGATTCTCTGTTCCTCTCTTCCAGTCCATTAGGTCAGAAAGAGAATGGCTGTCAACAAGTGTTTCATCTGGAAGTGTAGCCCTGGGATTTCCCTAGATTTTTACCCCATCTTGAGCTTAAGACCAGTTTGCAGCTATCAGTCATTCATGGCTGAACTTATATTCTGATTTTTCAGAGCTGATTTCCACTGCCGGCTCCCCTTATAATGCCTCCTTTGCACTCCTTCAGGGTGTGGTTGTCAGATCCCAGCATGGGAGATGTTCCCATTTGTGCTGGTTACTGTTGTCTGGGCACACATGGCTCTGAACTATGATGCAGTTATTCCTTGAAAAGGGAGGAGTTTTTGCAGGGGATTGGCGTGAAATGACTTCTGATCAATATTTTAGAGATTTTGACAATAAAATGAAAACCATCCAGAGAGGTAGCAAACTGGAAGAACGTTGCAAGTCCTTTGGAGAACAAGGTTGTAACTCAAAATATTTAGGTTTGTATGCTGGAGAATAAACTAAACTTAGGTGAGTAATATTCAGTAGATACAAAGGCTCAGTGGGACTAATGAATGGGGGAACCAGTGCAGTACCTAGGGGGGAGGGCAGATCTCAAACTGAGTGGGAGTCAGTAATGTTGCACTCTTGCAGCAAGAAAGTTTTTGGGTCTGCATTTTCCCAATGCCAGGGTCACTGCTGAGACACAAGAAGTCCCAGCAGCTCTCTGGCCTACTGCAGTGGAATCTTGTATAGTGCTGAAGGCTGCCAAAGAGGTGGAAACCAGGGCCTGTGAGGAAAGCTAAGGAACTGGTTTATGTGAAAGTAGAGAGGACTATGGGTGTAAAATGCTCAGTTTCTCAGTGTGCAAATGAATGATATCAAGAAGCAGGTAAACAGCCATTTTCTGTGCCCACTTGCCAACAAACAGGGAGAAACAAGTAGCCCTAGAATGGAGGGAGATGATGTAGTAAAAGCCTTTGCTAACTCATGGAGCATAGAAGCACCAGCAGAGATCACCACACAGCTGCTGGGATCTTGGCTGGAGGTGCTGCAGAATCTTCCTCGGACAGGGATAGGCTCCATGTGTCTGTCTCAACAGGGATGTACCTGGGTCATTGCATTGCTTTTCCCAGCCTACATTTATACATTTCTTTCCATCCATTTCATCTGCCTGAAAGCTGACAGGGCAGTGGGAAGTTCAAAGGAATTTGTACTTTGAGGTTTTTCCTTTTTCCCCATGGTAAACCTCCAGAATCAATGAAAACATGTAGCACATACTGTGTATTCCCCCAAGAGAAAACAATGCAGCGAGCTATTGGATAAAAAATGCTTTGAAATTTCCTGGTTGAAAGGTAATTGATCATCAAACAACAGTTATACTGTGCAACAGAGATCACAGCTCTTCTTTGGTGCTGGAAAAGCTAAAGATTAAACCGGCACCTCCTAGAGGAGGGACGCTTTGGGACAAGTGTCACCTGCAGAGAGGTAGTACACTAAACATGTGATGCTTCCACCAGCCACCAGCTCCAGTGTTCCAGCCCGAGCCACTGGCAGCTCAGAGCTCTCCCCCTGTCCCTGCAGCCCTGGAATGTGCATGGCTCGTTAGCAGCAGCCTGGCAATCCGGAGAGCCTGCTATGGCAGCAGCTGCTTTTCCAGAGCTGTCCCACACACGGTGCAGCCCAGAGGCGCTTTGCCAAGGTGAGGTGCTCCCTGCGACTGGCTGAGATGGAGCCTGTGGGAAAAGGGGTTGGTCCTCACCAAAAGCAACCAGCTGGAGCAAACTTTGCTTCTTTGCAAAGGGCTTCCACCTTGCAGTCCTGCCTGCCCAGCTAGTCACCCTGCTCCCTGATGTATATGCAGCCAAGTGCCAGGGAGCAGATGGAGAAAGTACCATCTGGCTTCTGCCGAGCTCATTCCCAGGCTGGAGCTGGGGGAGCTGCTGGAACAAAGGATGGCATTGCTTGGGAGTGCCTTGGACTAGGGAGTTTGTGAGTACTGTATGAGTCTTAAGCTTGCTTCTTTCATGCTCATTGGCTTCCCAGCAGCAGGTTTCCCAAGCTGCAGCACTCATGTGTACTCCCTGATAGCTGAGCAGTGGGCTCCAGCCATTCTCCCTGTTTGGGTTCTGCTGGACTCATGGAAACCACAGCACATTTCTCCTCTCCTCAGCCCACCCTGCTGCCCTTGTGATAGGACCATGTGGGCCACGCTCATGGGTCAGACACCCTGGATTTCTTTCACATGGCTGACACAGCCAGACCCCATGGTGCTGGATGAGATTTTCCTGGCTCAGGTTCTGCTTTGTTCCATGCTAACTCCACACAGCTGGGCTGTGTGAGGCTAGTCACCAGGGAACAGAGGCTGGCAGAGATGAATAGAGGATGTGAACAGTTCCCTTGGTGCCCTTTTCCCTCACTCTTGTTTCCCTCTCAGCAGGGGGAAACAGTCTCTGCGTGGTCCTCTGCCGATTGCATCAGGAAAGTCATTAAAAAGAATTAAAAAGGAAACAGAAAGAGGCAGAAGAGGGAAAGAAAAAGCCCTACACAGCCCCAAAGTTATAAACTTGAACAAAGGAACAACAGGATCCTTCTATCTTTCTGCTCAAAGCTCTGGGCCACCCTCACCTTGACAGCAAGGGACAGCAGTGCTCCAGCAAGTTACTGGGAGAATGGAAGAAAGCCTTGGCTGTTTTTCTGCTGGGATGGTGGTGATGTGGGTTGTGGGGCTGGTTGTGAAAGCTGTCATCTGATTGTTCAGATGGGAAAAAAATACATATATACATACAGAATTAAATTAATTACACGTGGTTGACCCATCCATCTGCTGAAATTGGCAATGGCTTGGTATCCGACTTTGGGAGAGGGAATAATGTGTAAGATACCATCCTGGGGAGCAGTGTCTGCCCTCCATTTTGCTGTGGGAAAGTATCAGCTTCTGTTAGCAACTGTTCTAGCTGGGGAGCAAAAGAATGGAATGGAGAACTTGGTTCCTCCCATCCTGTTTCCCAGGAGGATTTGCCTTCTAAAGTTATGGGATTGTGTCTGGTCTGGGAAGGTCTGGTTTGTAATCCAAATTCAGTACCGCAAAGGTTTTCCTCTAACAGTTGCCTAAATTTTGATCTGTATTGAGATACAGAAGTCTGGGCTCTTTCAGAGGCCAGCCGCTTATTTGTTCTGAATCATGACTGGACATGGTCAATCACCTTTAAATGACTTAGCATTTGAGTCCTGCATGAGTGCTTGCAACCTGGAGCTTGTAAAACTCTATGGAGAGTTGTCCCAAGATCCTCACCATCTTCACTTCCCTCAGCTTCTCCTTCAATGCCAGCCTGTACCTGCCTGAACATGACCTTTTAGGGCTCTGGGGCAAAGGCAGAAGCTTCAAGATAGCAGTGAGGTAATTTTTACTGCAGTGAGAGTGGCCTGTAGGCTGGGGACAGAGATGGTGATGGGAGAGCCTGGCAGAGATTAGTTGAAGAATCTCATTATGAAACCCTACAGGCCACACACTTGCCTGGGTCTGACACAGTCACTGGTTCAGGTTCCTTCTCAAACTATCACACAAACAGCAGCATTTCCCCTGGGTTTATTTCTGCATGCTTCAAATGAGTTGGATTTTCTCACCCAAATATCGGCCCCAGGAAAGCTCCTGCACCGTTTTCCTATTAGCCCTCCTTGTTAGAGTCTCACTGAGGTAGTTTGTAGCTGCAGATGTTCCTGTGCATCGGTTACCAACGCTAGGCTACAACTGTTGCAGAAATCCTTAAGTCTAGTACAGTGGATCCCCGTGAACATTGAGGATTTGTTCGTTTATGTCCCACCTGGTGTACCACAAGCTGAGGCAGAACTCAAAGGGGCTAACACTGGGGAAGTCTGGATCACATACTGAAATAGGTTTAGCTGCTGTGCAAAGTATCGTTTACATTGGTGGTGCACCTAATAGTTTGCATTAGTTTATCTACATGTATATTCTGGCATCTGCTGTATATTAATGTGGGTCTCTGCATTTACATGGTTAGCTGTATTTTTCTAGGTGTGGCTGTGTCTGTGTCGTTAAAATGTGCAGGTTTATCTTTATACAGATTACCAGTATTGGGGTAAAACACTATCACTCTGATGTACTTACAGCTGATTTCTCACTCACTGGCTGATCCTGTGGCAATATCTGGTTCCCAGATAAAGTCAGGTAAGTGTGTAGTTTCTGGGTATGTTTGAGGTGTGCATTGTTAAGTTGTGTGCTGGATGCATCCCCCCCTGGGGGTGTTTCTGTGGGGTGTTTTGAGGCATTCGCTCCACGCATCACCATGGGGACAAGGGAGGGGCAGCAGAAAGGAACACAATTTGTATTTCTCAGTGATTGTGCTCTCACAGTGCCTCAGAGTGAAGGTGCACGGTGAGCTACATACCTCTGTCCTGTGTGTTTCTGCATGACAATAATATACACACACACATGCACTCACATACAGGCACACACCCTCCAGGCTCCAGGGCGTGTAGGAGAGTGTGTGTGTGTGTGTGAATGCTATTTAAATAAAAAAGAAAGGAAGTGAATCAGGGTCGTTTCCATTTTAATTGTAAAACAGATAAGCACTAAACACTTTGAAAAAGTAAATGACTTGAGAATAATTACTATCTATTACTCTGCGTCCCAGGGGGGCAGTTGGAGGAGCCCAGATGGCTACAAAAATGGGATTTAGCAGAAAATTGAAGACATTATTCACCGTAACACATTATCAATTACCTTCATATCAATTACAATAACCTTACATTAGAAGAAGGGCCAGGAGACTATCTTCAGCCCCCAGCCTGAATAGTAATTGCACTACCCCTATGGATGGGGTGTGTGTGTGTGTGGGTGTGTGTGGGTGCGTGTGTTAGGGGGTGGGGGGCACCACAGGGTTGTGCAGGGGTTCTGGCAGCTCCCACTGCTGGAAAGAGAAGGGGAAGAGGATAATAGCCACTCAGAATAGCTTTTCCTCCTCTCTCTACAGTCACCTCACGGAAGGTTTTCCTCTGTCCTGTTTGTGTGGTCTAA
Organism: Pardalotus punctatus; assembly: GCA_013400915.1. NCBI lineage: Eukaryota > Metazoa > Chordata > Aves > Passeriformes > Pardalotidae > Pardalotus > Pardalotus punctatus. The sequence goes on along the minus strand of VZTX01002286.1, from coordinate 110,347 downwards.
TAGCTCGAAGGGCAGCTGATGTGGCTCCTTCCAAGAAATTCTGCTTGGCTTGCCATTTGGGAAGTTCAGAGTCTCTGTGCAGAGACTATTGTTTCGCACCAGTGTCCTCTGCTTTCCTCTTCCCCCTCTCAGCCATTTCAGCCAAGCTGCTCACTTTGCTGATAGGTGCTGGTATGCAATCTGATGTTCTTTTCTGTAGGATCTGCCTTTCTTGGTATAGCAAGCTGTGCAGGAGGTGGGAACTGCTCCCTCTGCCAGACCCAGATGGGGCAGCAGCTCGTGTTTCCTGTAACAACTCACAGAGAGATCACACAAGACCTTTGATGGGATATGGAGATGAACCAACCAAAACCAATTTTTAAAAGTCTCTCTTCTTCCTTTTCTCCAGGGATGGTGGAAGGTGTTTTGGGAAGGAGCAGTACCAAGGCTGCTTCAGCAGGCTGGTAGCATGAAGGTAGCTCTAAGGACATCTTGTTGCCTGTGGCTGTCTCTTGTTGCCAGCTGGGATAGCCCTTGGAGCTGGTGGTAAGTCAGTGCTTCTGACTGTAGCTGGCTAATGCTTCTGGCTTGCCATAATGCCATTCTGAAATTCCACCTCCTGGATTTACACATGCAACACCCACATCTAGCTGTCGTGGTCCCCTTCCCTGCTGCAATCCACACAGGTTTCACTGCCCTGGTGTCCTGGCCTGTGCACAAATGTGTGTGTAAGATAAGGATTCAGACACATCAGGGCACTTATGAGTTAAACTGTTAGTGACACTCCCTCTAGCCTCCCCCCTTTCCCAAATATGCAGTGGAGTGTCCAGTGGGTTAGTGCAGAGAGGACTAATTGCTATTAAAAGGCTTTAATCTGGGAGATTAGTGTTGGCTCCAGGCAGTGTTTGCACATGAAGGAGATGTTTCCGATGAGATGAACTAGAATTTGTCCCTGCTGTTTTGTTGATAGAAAATCATCTTCCCCTTGGTTTTTTCTCTTTATCTCTGTCTCTCTTCCTTTCTTGCTCTCTGTGATCATTTGCTTTTGCCTCTTCCTTGAAGTTAATCGGGGAGCTTTATTGTATTTTGGAGTGGCAGTCCTATTTGACCTTTGGGGTTGGTTGTCTTTGCACACATGTACAGACATGCATGTATGTACACAGAGATGTGGCTGGACTTTCCTGATTCAGAGTTCTGCAGGAAATAAATCGTTATCAAGAGAAATAATGATAAATGTATTTTTCTCTTGTTTGCTGTTGAGCCTCTTGTGGGTCAGTGGGGCCTCCAGAGCCTTTCCTATGACATGAGTCTGGCCAGTCACCTTCTCCTGGGCAAAGACTTGATCCAGAGAGCATCAGGAAGAGGTGTTGCAGAACTGAAAATCTTAAAGCTCCCTGCAGAAGTAATTAGTGGGAGGTAATGAAATGATTACATATGGGAAGGTATGGAGCATTACTGGACCTCTGGCATGACCCAGGAAATGTCACTATTGACTTTGACGAACATTGGATCAAGCTCAATGGAAATTAATCGGATAACATGCCAGATGTGTCCAGAGAGCCTTTCCATGAAGGAGAGAGGTTTGACCTGGGAGCACAGAAATCTTTGTTCTGTACTTGCTGGAGGATCCAAAAGAAGAGATGCTTGTTCTGAATTTACTGTTATCAGAAATCCACGAGTGTCTCTCAAGTCTGACTATACAGATCACAATCCCTGCTGCGCCTACAGTACAGGTGGAATCATCACAGCATCCTCAGGAAGTTAAGTGCCAATTCCCTTTGAAAAACACACTGAAATAAATACTGTTTATGTGTAACTTGAGTGGAAGGAACTTCGTATCCTAAAAAGGAGGATATGTGAAAACTTTATCAGAAAAGGAAGACTTGGGTAGAATCACAATGTTGCATGGTCTTTCTGGTCTAGAGGGTGACCAGAGAGAAGCTATGAAGGAGAAACAGTAAGAAAGAATGAGTATCCTCAAACCAGTGAGGCCAAGAATCAAGGGGACAGTTGGGCCAGGGGAAGAAAATTGGTTCAGGATCTGGGTCTTCCATTCAAAGAGGTGAAGACTTTCCAAGGAGAAAAGTGTTACACATCATTTTTCTGTGCACTGTCTGAATACCACAGGCTTTGCTCTTTTGCAGGATGATGCTAGAATCTTCCATGAGACTGCACTGTCATTATTTTCACCACAATTAGGCATTTTGAGGAGGTGTAAATAAGGCACTGGGAGAAAAGAAGGGAAAATTAAGTCACCTTTGTATTTCTGGGGACTGTTTGGCTCTCCAAAGGCAGTTGTGAAGCCTGTTGCTTGGCAAAGTGGTGTGGTGGTGTGTTGTTTGGGTTTTTTAAAGCATCTGAATCAGATATCAAGTGTCACAACATGGGTCCTCTTAGGACAGCTTTGGAGCGGGCTGAAATTTTGTATACAGGTAGTTATTTCCCTCTCTTTCTCTCTGCCCCTACTGAAAAATCCAAACTGTTACTGCTAGCCAGCAGGAAGGCAGACCTACTGCTCATGTAAATTGCTCTAGTTCTGTTGTTTGCCCTTGTTCCCTCAAGTTTGCAGAAGATGTTGGTGTAACCAGCATAAGGATCTGGCCTCTAGCATGTGTTTGTCCCATCTGCTGTCCAGTATGTTAATTTTCATGGAAGACACAAACTTGCACGGACTGTGATTTCAAGGAGGGGCCCTGTTTCTTTTCATGAGCCAACTGCAAAGCCTCAGGGGCCAGATTCTGAAAGGCAGTCAATGCCAAGATCTGGAGGAGCTGGGTCCTGGCAATTTCTAGCTTGTGATCCAATATTGACAAGACCATAGGGAAAGAAACATGTGTTAGGCATTTGTGTAAAAACAGTGATGATATTAATATCTTTTTTGGTAACAACATTCTTGGGGGGGAGGACCAGGCTTGCAAAAAAGGACTCAGTTGAAATAGGCCCTGAATAATCCTCAAGGGGGTTAGAAATAGTGGAACAGGGAGTATATTTCCACTGTGGTTGTCAACCAAATTAAAAATAATGATTCCTTTAAAAAAAAAGAGAGAAGAAGAAGAGGAGGGATTTGTTTCTTTGGCTGATCCTCTTTAATTCTTCTATTTCAATAGGAGCAGAAGTATGTCAGGTGATGGCTCAAGTGATTCTTCTTCCAAGTGTTTGATGCTGCAAATGTTTACAAATATTAATAGACAGGCTTCTTAACATGGCAAACGATCTTGATGGTCTTGTGTTTTGAGTGCAAGACTGGAAAAAATGAGATTTTCTAAATTGTCAGACATGATTTTATGGAGAAAAAAAAAAAAAGGAAAAAAAAGAAAAGTTAAAGAGCCAAACCAAAAAATAGAAAGTATTTTGAAAGTGCTCCAAACCTGAAAATTTAGAGTCCACTTTGAATATTATTTACTTTTGTATAATGTTTATTAGGATACATTTCTTGACTCTTACTGGTCTTATGGAAGTGGCTTATTGTGTATTTGGGTGGTAGTGTTAGTAACTCTTATTTTTATTACATGTTTCATGAAGTTTCTGAAGCTCTTAGAATCAGGTAAGCATATGACAATATCAGTCATCCATTCAGTTTGTTATCTCTTCAATGTTTCTGTGTCCAAGGTGAGCATTTAAAGCAGAATAAATGGCTTAAGAGTTTATTAGAAGCTTAAAATTCAGAAGGCACTCAGAATCTATGATATGATTAATTATTTTAATGAATTTCAGTGAAACTTCTAGCTTTAGCAGATATGGCACACCATTGTTTAATGGCTTATGTTGTAAATATCACAGATAGGCTTCTGGTCACTTTTCAATGCTCATGAAAGTTGATTTTTTATTGTATTCACCTCTCTGTGTGATTGGAACCCTGGGGATCTGCATCCAGGGCAGCTGGAAGGAGTTGGCCACTTGGTGTTTGGAGAAGTGTTCAGAGCTCTCCCTGTGTTGAACCTCTTCAGCCTGTCTGGTAAAACTTCCACTTGACTTCAGAGAAGTTTAAGTCCCACCCCACATCCAGGAGTTCAGGTCCAGTCATGTACATGACTTGCACAGATGTGCCCCTCAAGACCATGGGCAGCGCATTTTTGGGGAGGCCACTGCACTGCTGTGTGGAGTAATCAGGAGAGATGGCAACTGGTGCAGGATGAGACTGGGGACAAGAGACTTGGAAGGGGCACAGGAGAGATATATAAAGGACCATTGCAGGAGGTGGATTTGAAAAAAAAGACCCTGACACAAGCACTGGAATTGGAAAGCTCCATGGACATGAGGCAGCAGGGAGCTCTCTCAGCAACCAACTAATCCCTTTTCTCTGAGCTGCTGCCAACCAAGGGCATAGCTGCCTCTTCTAGCTGGCCAGTGGCTTTAGAAATTTTAAGGAAACCTAAATTAAACCTGGCCCCTGATGGGTGTTCTGCCTTCCCAAATCCAATTAGCCAATCATGACTTTTCACTTAGCCTCAGTGACTTTAATTGGATCAGAATAACAACAGGAAGGATAGAAAAATACAGGAATTTACTTAGTATGCAGGGTGGAGCCTTGCAGCAAGGATCATCGTTATCTCTGGCACAGACTGTATAGTTCATCAGAGGTGTAAAAAGTCCACAATAATATGTTTTTTTTCGTCCTCTTATAAGCTGCAAGCATCCACATGGAAAGCTGTAATAGGTGTGGTGGTGTACTCTAGCCAGCAAAATCTGTCTGCATGCCATACTTCCTTTGCCCTTGGTGGTGTGAAGGGCCTTTTGGACAGGTGAAAGGCCTGTGAATGTCCTCCAAGTCTTTAAAGCTGAGCACAAACTTAGAGCTGTGCAGAACTGAGGTCTTTGGAGAGTGGATTTTTTTGGACTGATAGCCATTCATCATTTTTTGGACTGATCATTCAAGGGTGCAGGGGCTATAGTGAAACACAGCAGCTTCAAAATGAGCATTACTGGACCCAGGGTGGCACCACCAGATGAACTTTAAAAGCCGGATTCCAGGGTATCAAGACCATGACAATGTATTAGCACCAGCACAAGACTTGATACTGACAGAGATGGTTTAGCAATAATACAAATAAGAGCTAAACTGTTTCTGAACAGATGTGTCATTGGCTTGCTCATGGGGATGTGAGAAAGAGGAGACACGGCTTCCACATCCAACATTTTTTGAGCATAATTTGGAATGAGATTTTGGAGATCAAAACTTATATAAAAAGATTCCAGCTTAGTGATTTCTCTTTTCTTCTGCATTTTACTGCTTAGGGTTGGTGATGAGCAGTGTATGATGAATATGGCACTAAGCAAAACTTAGAAAAACAATGAGGAGAATGGAAACTATTTTCCCACTTTCTATGCAACTTAAGGGACCTCCCTTCTACCAGAGCAAATTTCATCATGTGGGCCACACTCCATGCATGCTGATGCTACTTCATATCCAAGGGAAGCCTTGCAGCCTCAGTGAATGTTGATCTGGATTTAGCCGACATAACAGGGATCAGATTTTTGCCCACTGGGAGCTGTCAATGAATGCAAAGTGTGACGTAGTGCTTATCTAGCATGCACACGAGGGACCCTGCTGCAAATCAGGAATGACTTCACTAAATCCAGTGGAGCTGAACAACCATAAATGAGCAGAATGAGGCCCTCGCATTATCCCAGGCTAGCATGCTATCTTTAGCAGGCCCTAATGAATTCAGCTGCAGCATGTAGTCATTAATCCCAGTGGAAGGAGCAGCTCACCATTACATGACCTAGGATTTCAAGAGCTTGCTATTAATGCACCGGGTTGCCGACCTAATGCAGAACCCTCCGTGGCTCCAGGCCTGGGGGAAACATGAATTACCCTGGACCTGGCCAAAATCTTGCTAAGGCTCTTTCAGCACCTTCCAGCACAAGTAAGAAGAGAGGAAAGGCCAGGGTAATAGATGGCACACAGGGCCCAGAAATTGTTTATGATGCAAATATGTTTAAAAGCACTCCCTTGCCTCCTCTGGGAAAAGGAGCTTAAAATTGAAGTCTAATGATAACAAATGATTGTTAATGAGTTGTCTAAACATAATAGATGGAAAGAATTAAAAGCCTAGAATAAACAGGGTTTCATTAAAGAACAATAAAGAAACAACACAAATTTCATATCTTAGAATAAATGGGTGCTCGTGGTCTTTCTGGGAGTGGAGGGCACTGAGGTAGGTGCATAGGCTGGGAAGCTGAGTCCTCTCCTGCCCGGATGCACTCCCTGGATGCAGAGCTCGGGTAGCTGGGCAGTGCTTGCTGGCAGGAGCAGCTTTGAGGTGGCGGCCGAGAGCTTCAATTCTCCACAGCCTGTGCACATGCCTGACCTGCAGCACATGAGGAATCCCACCAGCAGTCCTCAGGTGCTTGAAAGCAGGCGCTTGCTCAAGTGTCCTGCTCAAGCACCTGTCAGCACTCTGAGATGGAGAGGAAGACAAGAAGACAGACGTGTTTACAGCCACAGGCTGGCTAACCCTGGCACTGGAAGCCTCCATGACCTCAATTCAGGCAGTCCATGTAGCCCTCCCTTAAAGCACCAAGTATTGGTTACAGGACTCCCTGGGGAACTTGAGCTGTTCCTAAATGAGTCTGTAAAAGTTACTGAGGAAGACAAGTTCAAGCCAGCTGTGTAACAATCTATAGATTGTCTTTTAGGCCCTTCAGAGGCAGATCTACTTTTTTAGGAGCCCACAGATAAAATCAAAGTGTAAAATCAGTCCTCTTGAGAAGTGTGCTACTGAGAATGTGAAATTCTGCAGGGATTTCACAAATGGTTCAACAGAGTGTTAGATGCTGAGAGCACACACCATATTTCATCTCAGTGTGTGGCAGATGGCATATTGTGGATAGATTTTAGACCAAGATTTTATTAAGGACATGTGAAGAGATGATCGATAATACCTTGCTGAGTTCATTTCCAAGACTGTTTGCATTTGGCATGGTGACATTATTATTGTTATTTGTGCGTGGTGGAAAACTTTGAAATTTCAAAGTTATTTTCAGAGTTTAGACCAGATCTCTACTTCAGGTTTGATTTTAAATCATCCTCTGGACAGAAACAGTATTCTTTAAGCCCATTTTAGACTCTGGGAGTCTGACTTACCTTTTACAATTTTTCATTAAAAGGAAATGTGGGGCAATAGACAAAACCTGAAATGATGTAGCAAAAAACACATCAAGATTTCCTCAGGAAACATTGCATTTACTATAATTTTATTTTTTTTAAAAAGAACCTTTTCCCTCTAGAAATTAAAAATTTAAGAAAAAAAAGAAATCTCAAGACTCTTCCCTCCAGCCCAACATTTTCTGTTTGTTGACTTGGAGAACTTGTTTGTATTTCAGGAAGGATTGCATGTTCAGCAGAGTGTATGTGAGAGCAGGAGTTTTTGCTGTGGTGATGTGTCTGTGTTTTGGAGTGTGTCCATGTCCAAGTGTAATGTACTTGTCTTTACTGATATGCTTTATGATGCTGGATTGCAGATCTGACAGGCTCTTTCTGTGTGTTTGTAAAGCTGCATAGGGATCAGCACAAAAGACCCCAGCCTTGACAGAAACCCTGGAACAACCCTAACGTTCAGCTGGGGCTGGCTCCTGTTTTTATCCATGCTAATTTGTACTTCACCTGGTGACTGGCTTGCCTGAAGTTTCTGGGAATACTTGTGAACTGTGCCACACAAGTGTGTGATAAACCAGGCTTGAAAACTCTAGGCAAGAATTAGTGCTGTGCAGAGCTGGAGCTCAGCAGTGTTTCCCAACAGGAAAATGGCTTTCCCATGACAAGGTGTCTCTCTTTCTCATGATTAAAAATCTGAACTTTGTTTTTGAAAGATGCTATTTGGAAGTCTCTGTTGAAACTGGAAAATTATCCACTTTTCAATATGAGTTTTAGGATTTTTTTAGAATCACCTAGAAAAAGTATCCCATCTCCTCTCTTCAAATCAAGGAAAATCAAGGTTACAAATTATATGAAATTTTCCATAGGAACAAGAACATTGTTAACATTTTTATTAATAAGAATTAGCATTAGTATTATTGTTGTTACCCTCTTGTTAGTAGTATTATTACAAGTATTTCCTTGTGTGTTTAAGCTGAATGTAGCGTAGTCTGCCTTTCTGAAGACATTTGGCCCTACAGCTGGCCGTGTGAGAATTTGGGGTCCTGCTGTACCTGTGACATTGTCAGTGTTAAATACTACTGTGCAAAGGCATTGAATGAGATGGGTGAGTCTCTGACCATATTTGCGTTGAATTCTGTATGTGACTGTGGGGGAACACATTCATGTGGATACATTGCTAGTCCTTCAGAGAGGAGATCTGGAAGCTCAAAGTCCTGCTCCTTGGGAGCTGCTAAAATTTCCAGCACAGTGAGAGAAGAAGGAAACCTTCCAAATTCTTCTTGTGCAGCTGAATCACATAAAAATGCAGACTGGGGCTTCATACCTGAGCCCCTTGGAACCAACGTATTCTCAAGAAAAACCTGAGCCAAATGGATCCAATTCCCTGAACAGCTCAAATTTGGTAAAACTTGGTTTGATTAAATGAAATTGCATTAAAACATTCTGACTGGCTCTAGTGAGGAGTATCACAAGTGACAGTTTGAGACTTGATCTGGGGATTCTGATGCCTAGCATCACAGACAAACAAAATCCACCCCATGATTTCATACACAGGAATTTATTAATGCCCCTGGACATCTGGTTTTTTTGAGCTTACATCCAGAGGAGCATGCCTTGCTGGCTGAGCAGCTTGTGTCACACCTCAGGGGTCTGCACCAGGTGGATTTGATGTTGCTGTGTGGCGCTTAAAGCAATGTTGGTGCAAGCAGTGTTGGTTTAATGGCTGGTGTGCATGTCTGGGAGAATCACAGAATTACAGAAAGGCTGAGGTGGGAAGGGACCTCTGGAGGTCATCTTGTCCAGGCCCCCTGCTCAGGCAGGGCCACCCAGAGCCAGCTGCCCAGGACCAGGTCCGGGCATCCCTGCTGGTCTCCCTGGCTGTGGTTGCAACTGCAAGGAAAGTTATAAGGCTCAGTTAGGCGGCACGGGCCCTGTCAGTAAATCATTGTGCAGTTCAGGCTGTTTTTTCCCCCTATTGGAGTCCATAGAGAATCAGACAGACTGTGCTGAGCTGGTCCCATCTGCACCCAACCTGGACAGCAGCTTTATCTTGCCTTGTAAAACTGCAGAGCTTTGTGACAAAAGAGTTAATCTCTGCCTTTGTTTCTCTTCCCCTCTCTCTTCTCTCTTGCAGCCGACTGAAAGGCAAGATGAGAGCAGATCCATCAGTGTCAGCTGCTTTCAGCACATCAGCACTTTTGGGGGGTTTATTGGGGACTAGTCCATCAGCAGTGCTTCCAAACTGCAACCGTGCTGCAGACATGCCCCTCCTCCTGCATGGCAGCCAGGCTGCCTGGGGATGCAACGCCAGGACCCCGGTGCCACTGGCCAGGGGCTGGGTGATAAATGACTGCACGAGGCATCTCCATGGCTAGCGAAGTCCAGAGGGTAGGCCAGAGCCAGGCTCCTGGGGAGGCAGCAATGAAATCATATTAATTTCTGGGCGTGCGTCCATGTGTGTCTGTGTGTCTGTACTGTCTGAAATAATACACTTGACACAAACACACATGCTTCACTTCCAACACACAGAGTAACACGGGAGAGGGCTGAAAGGGAGAAAGCAATCTGATTGACAGGTTAATGAAGCAGTTCATAATAGCAATGGATATTATAACCTTAGAAACAGCTTGTAAATACCCAGTTGCTTTACATGTATAAACATACTCCCATGCTCAGGTCTGTGTATATACATTTGCCTATTTATGAAATATATATGCATATCTAAGAGGTGCAGGAATGTGAAATCAATGCTCTGAAGCAAAACCAAAGAATAAATAGGAGCTGGATAAAATTAAGCTTCATTAGCCTAGCAGCCATATATATCCCCTGCCTTTTATTTTACTCCAAAGGCTGGAAGTCTTCCAAAGCAGTGGAGGGACTTAGAAGCATGCATCGACTGACTGGCACTCCTAAGCCCTCTTGGTATGCTTGAAAACTCCACCTATGTGGGGTTTGTTTAATTGGTGGGGGTTTTTTCTTCTTGGTTTTTTTTTTTTTTTTTTTTTTTTTTTTTTTTTTTTTTTTTTTTTTTTTTTTTTTTTTTTTTTTTTTTTTTGTTTTGTTTTGTTTTGTTTTGTGGGGTTTGGGGTGTGTGTGTGTTTTTGTTTGTTTGTTTGTTCACTTTTTTCCTTGCTTGGGTTTTTTTGTGTTTGTTTTGTTGTTTTGTTTTTAACCCCAGTGTCTTGGGAAGGGCAGCCTCAGCCCATCCATGCAAGGCTGGGAAATTGTGTTAGCATGAGGAGAGTGGAGTTTGAACCCATATCTAATCCAGGGTTTTGACTAATTCCTCATCGCTTTGGTATGTCACCCTTTGAAAAGCTAGATGTATCTTTTACTAGGCAGATATTTGGATGTCTTTGTTTGCTTCTGCATTGTATATATCCGTGGGAATTTCCCAATGTATTCTGGACTAGGGCAATGACTTACACAACAATCCTTTCTCTCTTTTGTGGGACCCATTAGCAAATATAAATAGCGACATACTGAGCTCTTGTGGATGGGCAACAACACCAGGAGCTGAAAAAGCAAGTTCAGCATGACTAAGGACCTTTACCTTTTCATTCCATGACTCTGCTTTTATTTGTAAGCCTCAATTTTACAGTAAGATAATTCCCCTAGGTTCTTCTCCTAGCTCCTCGTAGAGAAAAATAGGACAAGATTAGAAGATTTCTCATACATACAAAGAAGTGTTAGACTTGCCAGTTCCCAGCACTATTTCTAAGCATCATGTCTGTGGATGAAAAAATTGAAAGAACCAAGTGTACTGGGAAGGATCAGAGCCAAAAGGTTGATAGAACCCAAGCTTACACAATAGGAAGTTGATTTTATCACATTGAAGTTTAGCTCAGACTTGAACTCTTGTGAAAATCCTCAGCAAATTCCTATCTAAGACTATACAGTTAAGTTCCTGGCCTCAAGTCTTCTGGAAAGAGTTGTGCCAGATATTTTCTTCACTGATGGGAATTCCAAGATAAAAGTGCTTAAGAGGTGGCATATGTGCAGAGACTGCTGATGTGATGTGTGTGGCACCATGCAAGATAGATACACATGCAATGTGTTAAAAACCATGGCTGCAAGTCTCTAGCCATACATGCTTATGCTTTTGCTACAGCAGCAAGGGATCCTTTCATTTATACGGCAACTTGCACTGTCTTGGTCTCTCTCTTGACCACAGTTCTTGATGAGCTTGTCATCTGAGCTTACAGGAAAAACAGTCAAGCCAAGTATTTCTGTGTTAATCTTACAGCTATGGAACAGAGGTAACTTGTCCCTGAACACGTGCAAAGCTAAAGACAGTGCTGGGAATGGGACTCAGATGGCAAGCATGGTAAGCTCGTTATTTCTATTTGTCTAGACTGGTCAATTATGCTAAAGCAACACTGGCTAAACATTTGCACAGAAGCAAATAGCTGTATATCTTAGTTTCTAGGAGTATCATAGCTCTAACTCGGTATCCTCTGGGTTTGGGTGCAGTTTGATCCACTGTCTAAGAATACTGTTCTGCCTAGCATCCCCTGTCCTTCTTTAAGCTCCGTTTTTCTCTATTACCTAGAATTAGTGTCTGCAGTTGCTCTCCACAAGCATTTTTAATCCTTAACTGTAAAACAGATGAGAACCAGTTGACTTAAGGATGAGTGGAAATTAGAAGTGAGAGAAGTTTGATCTGTAGCCTGGAGAATTAGTGTCCTTACAGCAGGGGCTTGCCCTTAATTTACCACTGGGGAGAACTGTGAGGTTTGAGCAGACTTGTGCTGCTTGTGCAATTCTCTGTCTTGCCCCAGAGACCAGAGGTGGGGTGGGTGTTGGTGGGCAGTTGGTACCAACTTCCTGTGGGAGCAGTAGGTTAAGGAATGGGAGCTGGCAAGGTCTCCCTGTCTTTGGTGGTGAGGAGGAGCAGGCTATGAATGACAGTTCAGCTGTCTTCTACCACCCAGGCCAGCCAGCCAGATCCATGAGGCCTTCCCAATCAGCGCAGCAAGCTCAGCTTTGCTGCTGTCAGCACTGCTGAGAGCAGAGGCTGAGGATGGGTGAATCCAAATATCCGGATTGCATGGATATTGGCTGGAAGCATTCCACCATATCTGTGTGGCTGCCTTTGCGTGATATTCATGCTCATCAGAAAATTAATTATTCCATTCACCAGGCTCTGTGAGCAGGGAGGATTACCTTTCAATACCTGGAGTTCCTCCTGGAGGTGAGAGAGGTGTGTGTATGAGAGAGAGAGAGTGAGAGAGCTTGTCTGTCTGCATGCCTGCGTATCAGCAGGGTATGTTGTGGACATAGATGTCTACAGACAGCATGAGATTGTACATGACTGTAGATACAGGAAAGGAATTGCACAAATAATGCAGAAATAAGGAAGATGCCTTGCTCTGTGTGTCTGTGAAGGAGAGTGCCCTTGGGGATGTTGAGTGCCTTTGCATGCCAGAAAGAGAAGTATTTTCCCCCAGGTAGGCGAGCTGTGTACAGGCAGCAGAGGGTGCAGGGCCAGGGTAGGTGGCAATGCCTTTATGTGTGTGAGGGGCATATGCAGGGCCAGGTTGTGTCATGCTTTTTAGACCTGCCTTCAAAAGCATTGATGTGTGTTTAATACAAGCCTAAACCTTCCCATGGTTTCCTGTGTACATGTGCTTACAACAGGAAAAAGCGCATGTGTACACAATGATTGCTGAAAAACTACACATGTGGTAGAAAACCTGGTGTCAGCTGGCATCACATTAGTACCTGTGATTTTAGATGCATTGGATTTTGACTATGGCCCTCCAAAACACAGCTCCAGTTCTTGTCTTCCTTTTAGTACAGCTGATCAATCCCGTGTACATCAGAGGGTAACTTACCAGCAAGCAAGCAGAATCAGGTCTTGTGATATTTAAAAATGAAAGCTTTGCACCTCTAAATAACAGGATTCTTTTTCCCCTGTGGGGTAGTACGGTCTGTATATGTGCATGAGCTGGGGTTTTCCAACTGCGGCAGCAAGGAGTGATCTTTCCTGAAAAGCAAAATTGCTTTATTATGACTTGGCTCTGAGAGCGCCCTGATTGGCTCTGCTAGGCAGCACAATGCAGAGTTTCAAGCTTGGGGTATTCTTGGAAATTTGTGTTATTAATTGAAAGCTTATTAATGGCAAACACAGGATGACATTTTACATGGTTTAGTTATGTTCTGTGAGTCATTGGTACAATGCAGTCTCAGCCACAAGGCAAGGAATCTCCTGCCGTAACTGATAACAGAGGAGCAATAACAGCTCACTTGCCACTAACTGGTCCTGAGGTGACAGCCACAGCCCTTGCAAATGTCTGATCATCTCCTCTCTCAGGAGAGCAGGTCACCCTGAGGTGGTCACTCATCCTGGGGTTAAGGGAAGTCTCAGAGGAAAGCAGACTTACTGAGGTAATAAACACTGGTTTGTTACCAGTGGCTTTGTGAATTTTGGCCTCTCTAAATCTCTGGAAGTGCCCTTAAAAATAAAAAGGCCTTGAAGTGAGGGCTCTGCTGATATCACACTGGAAGTCAGTAGTCCCATTTCTAGAACAGGATATGTCATGTTGTTTTCAATAATTAAGCTTTTTCGTACTGAACATTGGCTGGGTTCTCTAGAATAATGCTTGAGTCCCATTCTGTCATGTTTGAGATGTGGGTCAAGTCCGCATCTCGTTTATAAGGCAATAGTGAAAATATTTGTGTTTGGAAGGGAATTGAATGTTGCTTGTAATATCTTGCCAAAAAAGTCACTTTTCTCTGTCCAGCTTCATAAGATGGTCCATGCCATATACTATAGAATAATAGAATATCCTGAGTTGGAAGGGAATCACAAGGATTATCAAAGCCCAGCTCCTGGCCCTGCACAGGACATCCCCAGAAGTCACACCATGTGCCTGAGAGCATTGTCCAAACACTTCTTGAACTCTGTCAGGCTGGTGCTGTGAGGCCCGGGAGCCTGTCACAGTGCCTGACCACCCTCTGGGTGAAGAAGCTTTTTCTAATATCCAACCTAAACCTCCTGTGACACAATTTCAGGCTGTTCCCTCAGTCCTGTCTCCGGTCACCACAGAGAAGAGATCAGTGCCTGCCCCTGCTTTTCCACCCACAAGGAAATTGTAGAGGCAATGAGGTCTCCTCTCAGTCTCCTCTCATCCAGGCTGAACAAGCCAAGTGACCTCAGCTGCTCTTCATATGGCTTCACCTCTAGACTCTTCACCACCTTCGTAGCCCTCCTTTGTGCTATCTAAAAATCAAAATGAGATTCCCATTGAAACAAGAAGAGAACAAATGTCTTAGATTCTTAACATATTTTTAAAGAAAGTGACATCGCTGTCAGTTTGTGGATGTGACTCTGGTGTCCACCTAGTCCATAAGAGGTACATTATTTTAAAGCAGATTTCTAAAGACCATCATCCAGAGTTGTGTTTATCTTTCTTACACTTACAGGCATAGGCCAAGCAGGCATTCTGCTAGGCGGGACATTCCTGTAAGCCACAGGCATGGATCTGCAGCCTCTTTTGTCTGGGAAGAAACCAAGTTTGTACAAAACCCTCAAATATCTCAATTAATCCCCTTGGTCCCCCCTTCCCCACTACTATCTGTGCATCTCATCCTGTCTGACAGAATACCCTGGGTCTTTCCCAGGCACACTGGGGACAGTTAAACTCAGAGTTGTCACAAGTGGCATTTGCTTATGTTGCTGAGGTTGTTTAGGGAAGCGCTTGTCATAAGCTGTACTTTGGTTCTCAGAAAGGGAGGTGAGAGTTTTCCAAAGCTTGGCCTTGGGTTGGCAAATCCACCCTCTGGGATGGAAGAAGCAAGGGAGGTGATGCTGGGAAGCCACCACCATCTGGGTCTGTAGAAATAGCAATACATGCCCCCCTTCACAAAGGAAAACTCAGTTCTGGATGCCAGCTGGATAGTTCCTTGTTTGGTACAGCTTCTAGAGCTAAGCATCAGCACAGAGCAGGGAGGGGAACTTTCCTTGAGGATCTATTAGATCTATACATCTGTGGGACATGTGTGGTCTGTCACCCATATTCAGTGCTGCAGTGCCACTCTGCAGCTACAGCTCTGTCTCACTAGAGCTGGGTACAAACAAAGTCCTCTCTGCGCTGCTGAGAGCTGTACAGGGGAATATAGACAGCAGAGCTCCTCTGCACTCTCTTGTCCAGCAGCAGAATTATTTCCAGAAAGGCATTTTAGGCACTGGGAGGAGATTATAGGCCAAGCACTTAAACTCTTCCACCCTGCTTAGCAAGAGCCCCACAGCTGTGGATTGTCTGATGCCAGCAAATAAACCAGATGGATGAAAGGGATGGAGACAGGCCAAGCTGGGATGGAAAGCATAGTGTGCCCTCCTGTCTTAATGGGCTTCTGAAAGATGAAGTAGCACAAGCTGAAAAGAGCCTTCAGCTGCAAAGCTCCCTGTGTTGAGGTAATAGGAAACAGGACCTACTCTTTTTTGTGGGGCTTCGTCGGTGGCTTGTTGGGATCTCCTCTAATGCCACAGGTTGAAGGGTGGTGCCCTCGGTGCCTACAGGAAAGTGGGACATTTCCACGCTTCACTGGAGAGGAGAATCCAGATCTACAGCTGCAAAGAGCAGTGGGCTTGGGAAGAAAAGTCCAGCAGTCATAGTGAGAGATATCATAAACCATATGCATGCTAGAGGGTATCACTGCCATTGCCTGTTCTGGTTAGCAGGTTGCAGGAAGATAAAGCCCACCCAGTCTGCAAAGGACAGTGATGGGTCAGTGCTTCTGATCAACATCTGCTGCTTTTGGACGGGGCCAGACCTGGCTGTTCCTCCAGCACTTCAGGTCTGTGATTTGCTACCTGAGTGATGGCAAGGCCTACAACTCGGATCAAACTCTCTTTGTGCTAGGTGCTTTATGTACAAGTCTGATGAGATTCAGGTCCAAAAGGAGCTTTCTCCCATGATTAACAGAACATCATTTTACAGATGGGCTATCTCAAAAGGCTGTGAGAAAACCACGAGGCTTCATTTCACCAGCTGTTCAGGGTCCCCAGACTCTGCCTTTCTTCAAAACTCAAGGCAAGACAGCCTACCCTTGTCTGTGCATCTCTGTTGACCATTTAGGCACTTAAGCTTGGTGCCCCCAAATAACAAGTTATCTGAATAACTCATGGATCTCTTGAGTTTGAAGGCTACAGAAAATGCCCCGGGACTTTGTATAAATAGAATCACTTGCAATCATACATGGCATCCATTATCAGTGCTGAGAATTTAACTTGGTCCTAGTCTTATGCCTTAGGCCTGTGACTGGCTTTCCTCCCAACAGGCTAGTTGGGATTTTTCAAAAGGTAGCAGCAAGTATATTCGGCACTAGAGTATGCCGACTGCATGCTTTGGGGTACTTTGAGTTTAGTGTATTCCAGCTTTGCTAGGAGATCAGTCTCTCACCACCAGGAAACACAATCTGCTGGAGCCTTTCTCAAAATAAAGGGTTGAACCTCAGTTCAGTGCTTCTTCAAGCCAGACCAAGCTGCTTGCAAGTCTGTTTTGGAAGGGATTACTGAACACACCCCTCAGTGTGCTGGAAAATCACCCCTGCTGGTAGCAGGTACTGTCCAGACAGATTACATTGTGTTTATGGGGTTCATTGTGGAGGGGTGGATACAGGACATCCTTGCCAGGCTGTTTATGGCTGTAGGGAAGCGTGCCCTTTCTAGGTGTGATCCTTACCTCCACCATTTGTCCTTCTTCCTCTATTCTGCCATCCCTGACGCAGCCTGGATTGGTTATAGCCCACATGTTACAGTGGCCAACCTGCAAAGAGAGAGCCAGAAAAAGTTAATGTGGAGTTCTGGTCTACTCCCAGGATGCATTTGGGCTGCAGCCCATAATGATATGTATAATTGCGAAGGCCTGCCAAAAAAAGCAGGCTGGATTTAATTGAGTCAACACACTGCTATTAATAATAAAATGGCAGAGACTTTGCTATTAATCACTTGTGCTGGCTTTATCACAGGCAGTCTCGGCTATCTGGCTACCAAACAAGACCTTTAAAAAAAATGGTGCAGTGGAAAAGTTACTAGTGGGAATACACCTGCTAACAAAATCAACCTTGTAAACAAAATGGTTCCTTGCAGAAGAATGTTCTTTCTGAAGGGGCATCTTATTTGAGAGGCAAATGGGATTATGTCAAATGCCTATGTCCTGCAACAAAGTCCTCTTTTTATAGGAATAGATCACTAGAGGATGCACTTGGCAAATGGTGCATCTTTGGAGAAGGTGTGCTTGATAAAGGACTTTGTGCAGGGTGGGAATAAAGGGAGAAATTAATCCTCCAAAGAGAAAGGTAATTGCTGCAGGAGTATAGCACAGCCCAGAGAGGAATGCATCTGTTACCAATAAATGGAAAACACCGTATCCAATGAGTTACTGAACAAAAATGGAAATGCAAACTACATAGCAGGAATTACACCAAAATTGCAGACCTCCTTGTAGAGGGCTGGATAAACTGTGGTATATTGAGGTGGATGGCTGGATGTGAAACTCTGTGCCCTAAAGTGGATGCTGCCAGCACTGCATGCAGCACCACTGCAGGAGTAGAGTCTGGTCTTCTGAGGGATATCCAAGGCCCGGAAGGGCCCTCTTCCCTGTGACCTGACTTGGTGGGGAGGAAGGGCTTGAATGGGGCTCCAGCTCTTTCACATGTGCACCATATTTGCTTTCATGCCCTTGTTCCCTGTGGCCCTCCTGACGAACTGTGCCCCAGTGCCTGAGGCTGGTGCTGTTTCCTCATGGCAGTGCAGTGCATTTTTAAAAGCTGCCCCTGCTGAGGTTGTTATCGTAGAAAACATGGAAAAGACAATCTTCACTTTTGCTTCTGAGTAGAGCAGCTTGTGACAACTATGTCTGGGAAGGCACCATGTGGCAAAAAGGTCTGAAACCCAGGAAGAAGGGAATAGGCTTGAAAACCCTGCTTCTGAGCAGGGAACAGGATGTGTCCTAGGATGTCTCCTAGGCAGAGCCAAAGGATATAGAGCAGGTAGAAGAACAAACAACACAGATACATTATGTTGCTTTTAGTCTAAGAGGTTGTGAGGCTTAAAAACTTTTCTAGCAGACAGGTGGAAGGGGAGAAGCCCCTGACTTCCACATCTGAGAATGCCAAAGAAATGGATCTCTTTTTCTCTTGCAAGTTTTCCTGCACAAAGGGATACATTTTCTGTACACCAGTGCAAAAAATCTTTGTGTGTCATGCACCAAATAGTCAAGAAAAAGAAATTATTTAAGAGGCTAAAAGGCCTCTTTCTGCTATGAATTAACAAGGTCCATAAATGAATGCAAACATTATCCCTCAGAAGGAAAGAGAAAAAAGAAAAGAGAAAGGAACAAAAAAAAAATTCCAGAAAAAAAATTTTCCACTTCCTGCTGTTTTCCTTTCCTCCCCATAAAGTGAGTGTCTTATCCTCAGAGAAATTCACTTCATTGTTAGAAATAGCCAAAATTGGCTTGCAACTAGTAAAGATGCCAAGAATTTGCACCTTGCTCTGTGACCTAAAGCAAAAATGACATGAACATTGACAAATTTGACAAGGAAATTTGTGCAAAAAACAACTTCTATTTGGCTAGCCAAGCAGCAAATATGTCGGATGATATGCTTTATTAAGCAATCCATTTTTCAGCAATAGCTGCACCATCTGCAAAGGTTAGTGTGCATCAGGCTTTCCACAGAATTTCATCTGCGTCTGCAGCTAGGTGCAACACACGACCACATTTTTCATGTACATACAATTTTGGATGCAAATAGAATACTTGATGAAAGAGGTGACCTTCCGGACTGACTTCCCCCATGCAGTAAAGTCACAGGCGCAGAAGCAGCTGAGAGAAACATATCTCTGCCTGGAGGAAGGCAGGGAGTGGGAGAGAGGAAGGAAGGGGAAAGTGAGACATAAAAAGAAGAGGAAGCTTCAAGAAAAACTGTTTCCCAAAAAAAATGGCTTGGCACATCTCACAGCAGAGACTCTTCACTTGTACCACTCCAAGCGGAATGGAAACTGTTGTGTGAGGTAGCTGCAGTTTTCTTCTGGATGATATGCATCTCTCCGTCTTATAGTTTTTCTCTTGGTACCTTGTGTAGTTCCTGCTACTACACTCTCTAAAGATCATTGTCTTTCCTTGCTCCCTCTCACAGTTTGCATTCCATACTTGTCATCTCTTAGGGATGGACCATTTACCTTATTGCTACTACAGCCCCTTCCAATGGCTGCTGGATCTCCTTCTGAACATCCTTGGCTTAACAGGATGTATTTTGTAAATCCAAGGTGGGGAAGCATTGCTTTCAAGTATTAGTCAGACATACCTATTTTCTGACCATATTTTTGTTTTGATTTTTTTTTAAAGTCATGATGGTCTTGCCTCTGTATTTTCCTACAATCTTTTCTAGTGGCTGGATATGGCCTTTCATGTCCTGTCTGCCCTACATTAGGTGAAATCAACTCTTCCTTAGTCCCCAGTCTTCTTCCCCAAGTGTATGCTGTACACATGGCTCCCTACGCCTCATTGATGGTTGCTGGTTATAAATTCATGTTCTCAATCCCTACTCCACTTAGCTGAAGTTGGATGCCATCCCAGTGCCTTGCAACTGTCCCTGGTCCAGTGGAAAGTTTAATCTGCCAGTTCATGCCGTGCCGTCCTATGGGGAGAGTTCAGTTCAGTGCAGCTCCACACTGCACAGAGAGAAGCTCATTAGCAGGACGTGGTAGTGTCTGATGACACTGTGGTCCAAAAAGGCATCATTAGGCACAAAATGTTTTCTGTAGCTCTCTGAGATTTCCTAGTAACTTAAGGAATTCAGACATAGCCACTGTGGGGGGCCAGATGAAATGGGGAGCAGAGATGCACTCTCCAAGGGCCGTCTCCCATCTGTGTCTTTCACAGGAGCAGATATCGGACAAAGCCTTTGACTCCTTTTCTGTAGCCTTGGATCCTTGCTGCAAAGATGCAGATGGGGCTGGCTGGACCTGGCAGGCACACTCTCCCCTGGTTGGCTGCTAAGTGGTGTTAAGTGATGAATGTTAAACTTAACAAGGGGACTTACAGATTTACGTAAGGATTTTACTGCCTGCCAGGTATAAATGATGGAGCAGCTTTGATCTTTAGGGGGATCAGTACTGGAAGTGATTTAAACTAAAGTTAATAAAACTGCTTAAAACTGTACTCTGTAGTCCCACAGGCTGAAGGAGCCCTTGGCCACTTGACTGCTCTAAGTAAAAATTGTTCACATTTATGAGGGAGACCAAATCCCACTGGCGTTAACTGTGTTTCCAGCTGAATAATAAATGGTATCTTCCAAGAGTCCTGCAAGTCCTTCCCTATGTGCACTGCAGGTCCCGCACCTACTGGAGCCACCAGGCTTAATCAACAGATACAAAAAAAAAACAAAAAGAGAGAGACCTTTTGTATTTCTGTGGACTTTTCTTATCCACTTGCCACAGGATCTGCCCTAAACTAGGCCTGATCCTTTTGCCATTTTTTAGCCTGTCACAAGTTACTGTCAGAGATTTCTCAAATTTTGCCATGAAGCAAAATTCTGGAATTCTTGATGTGTATTACCTTTGGAATTTACTGGCCAGCAGTGACAAGTAAATGTCATAAACATTAATATTTCTTTGGTTTCATGGTGGAGTTTGCCACCGTGTACCTTTAGAAATTGGACATCACATTACAGATTTTGTGAATGGTCCTGTAATGTCTTCTTTCACTGCAATGCATATAAGAAAGTTCCTTATGAAGTTGAAAATTATAATTTTTAATGGAGCATCTATTTTCTGTCTCCCAGGAATCTGTCACCACCCACAATATAATCATGAGTGTTTCCACTGGGGATTTCCACAAAGCCCCACAATGAAACAATGTGAGCTGCAGTGGGCAGGGTGCTCAGATGTTGGTGAAAACACCAACTCTGTTTGCAGGACTTGTGCAAACTGCAGTGATTCAGGTGAATAAGCGGCTCTTATTGTAACTATCAGAGAAGTTGATGGGATTTACTGACACCCCTGCATTAGCCCAGCTCATTAGGTTTACAAGTTCCACCCTTTAATTGTGTTTGCAGCTATGAAGCGAACAGGCCTTTTCCTACATGCCAGGGGGTCATACTGTCAACTGGAGTCACCAGGCTGTCCCTCCACAGACACACACAAATGGAAGTCATCCTGCTATTGCTATAGGGTTTTCTAATTCTCCTGCCATTTCCTAGAAACTCTTTAACAGCTACCAGAATGCCTTCTGTCTGCTTGGTAACAAAACAAGTAGCCTTTCATGGCCCTCTCTAGAAATCAGTGATTGGCAGCCACTGAAATTGAATTAGCAGTAACTCACCACTGGTAGAAAAAATACTTTTTTGCTTTTTATTTCAGCCCAGTGCACTGTTAGTGATGAAACTCTGCAGCACAATGATTTGATGAGGCCATGATCTTGGAAAGATACAGAAAGAGATGGGCTGTTTCAGGCGGTTCATGAGGAAATCCTGAATTATAAAGGTACAGTTAGCTCTGGGATGGGATTTGCTCGGTGGGGGAGCCAGCTGGAAACTGCCAGTGCTTGGGAGGAAGTTGCATGAAAATCTTGTTACTTGTACCTTGTTATATAATTACCTCTTGCAGAGTGTGGGTTTTTTTCTGAATTACAGTCACTGTTGGAGACAGGTTATGGGCTTAGACAGACTACTGGCTGGACAGCCTGGTATTTCCTGCATTCTTACTTCCACAGATCCCCTAATAGCTCTGCTGCCTGGCTTTGTCCTGCTATTGTGTCTCACTGTGAGGATGGTCTGTGTCTGAGATTGTCGGGGGATTTCTGCAGACAGATTCTGGTGGTATTTTCATAGCCCCCTGATATGCTCCTCACACTCCTGTAGCGTTTTCTAAATTCCCTGTGGGCTGAGGGTCATCTCTCACTTTACATGGGATAAATTGATAATGACACAATGAAATTGGTCATGATGAAATGGCTCCAATTTTATTACAGTGGGAGGGGATTTTGGGTCTTTTTCTGTTGTGTTGTCTCAGGAGCTATGCTTACACCACAGTGGCTTTTTGCCAAAAATTTCCAATGGTATTTTGAAGTCTCCTATTCCATCCTGTATCTTGACACTAGATTTAGCAAACTGTTTTCAGAGGTTTTCCAGAGAAGTCCTTCCTGTTGCATCTTGTAGCAGCCTGTCAGTTTACTGGTGTCTGGGTTTTTGTGGGGCCACAACTGTTGTGTTAGAGAATGAAGGAAGTGATAGATCATCTAGTAAAGACTAGATGATCTACCATGACTGTAATTTGCTCCTCATCCACCTGTCAGTGCAAGACAAGAAGTAGTTTAGGAAGCATTGCTACATTTGGGGCCATTTTCTTGTGGCACCTATTTCTCTCTTTCCTTGTACTACTGCATCAGGCTAAGGGCTAGATCCCAGTAGTTTTCTTACTCCCTTGAAAAACATGCTATATGGCCCTTGAAATGTGGGGAAATCAGGCACATTATACCCTGAGACTCCTTTGAACCCAACCCTCTGCTCTCAGCTCATTTCTGCTTCCTGGTATTTTTCCTGTGCTGCAGTGTGGAGTAGAGCACTGAAGTACTCAGAAATGATAAATTCATACTGATTAACCTACTAAACAATTGGGCCCAGGTCAGATTAAAAGCAGAGAACCCTCCAAGAGAGTATCTTTAAATGAAACCACAGACAGGTATTTCAGCCCAGTTGGCTGGGTGTTCAGTTGTGGCCTTTGCTACAGAGTAAAACCAGTTTTTCCAAAGGACACCGGTAGCAACCTCTTAAAAAAGGAGCTGAGGCCCCTCCCCAGTGACCTTTCCTTGTCAAATGCTACATGCTGTGATGTTCCTACACAATAGAGAACACTCTGCTCTCTGTGTACTTGGCAAAGGAAGAAATGGCTTTTTTAATCTCGTTGCATGAATTATTGGCAAAACGTTTGAAGTGGCTCCAAGATTCCTCTCTGACTGACTTGCATTTTCTCAGGAGATTTGTGTAGTTTGGGAGTTTGGAACCTGTAACTGAATAACTTGCAGAAAGCATTTGCTACTTTTTGAAAGGATGCTGTGTCCTTGCAGAAAAACCACCTCATCTGCTGCATCGACATCCCTTTGCAGAGGACAAGCCTTGCTGGGTGTCCCCTCAGAGGATACCCACCCCTTTTGCTGCCGTGCCTGGCCCCCAGCTCAGGTATTGCCTGGAGGCAGTGAGGCTCTGCCCTGCCAGGCCTTGGGCAAACATCAGCCTGTGCCAGCAC
>VZTX01002286.1:2014-82014 GCA_013400915.1 Pardalotus punctatus | reverse complement strand
CACCCATTCCCAGGGAAGAAGTTGATTTCTTCCTACTATGTCCATGATGAACAAGGATACTCACATTATTTCTTATTATTTGGGTGCACACAGTGTGCACTTCACTTTGAAGCATGAAAGTACTATTTATCTTTTGCTACTCTAAGGAGTGGCTACACACAATACACTTTGTGGGCATTGTTGCCTGTTTAAATGATCAAACAAAAAAAGTTAATTTCTTTGTGTGACTGTGCTGCACTGGGGTGCCTGATGGGTCTCGGGCTCCTGTGTGCTGGATGTGGTGTGTGCACACACAGAGCAGGCAGTGACCATGGCTCTGAGCAGCCACTGAATGAGGCTCTTGGGGACACCCTGTGCTTTTATTAGGGGAGCTGTTGGGTTAATTTGCCTCAGACCTTTGGAAAACTCTTTGTAGATCTCAGAACTGAGCCTCCCAAGGGATAATTCAGTGCCATCCTCACCAGGTGTCCCTTTTGAGCAGGTCAGCTGGTTGTTGTGGGCCATGGAGCAACCCTGGCTTATCTATACTTTAGCATTCTTGCTGGCTGTGGTTAGGGAGGCACAGTGCTTGGTTGCTTGGAGGCCACTCCACAGGGATGTCCAGGTCACCGGACAGGGAAGGTGCTTGAGCAGGAGCTCTGATAACTAACACAGCAGCAGATTCTTGTGAGTGTCCTCCTGTGGAAGGACTTTCCCGTCCATCAGGTGTCTGTAGCTGCAGAGCAAGGAGAGGCCTGGGGGATCAGGTATGGTGCTGGGGTGCTCCTCCCTGCCTTCCCTTGCAGGCTGGGTTTTGTGGCAAGGGCTCTGCAGGTCTCCCTTTGTCTGAATGTGGCACCACGGCAATTTAGTGTGACTGTAACTGGGGGTTTGTGACTGCTGTCACTGTAATTATCTGTCTGGTCAATAAAATAAAGGGTACTGAGTGCTGGCAGTTTGGGGGAATGAAGACTGACTTAATTACAGCAACCAAATCTCTCACATCTCCTGTCCACTGAAACACCAGTCGCCTTCATGTGCTGCCCTTTAACAGAGCTGCCTATCATGCATCTAAACAAACAAGTAGGGAAGACAGAGGGGAGATTGTTTGTCAGGGATGTGTCTTTGCGAGGGAGGAGCAGCAATATCTGCAGGAGGGACTGAGGTGAAACCCAACATCAAAGGCAAGAGGCTGTCAGCACATTTAACTTTACAGAAAACCTTCTCCTAATAAAAAAGGAATGACCTCGTTACTACGGACACTAACAGTTCCCAGGGGAACACCGGGAGACTGCTGCCTGCACTTTTAATATTCACTTTACAAACAAATGGGAAACCTTGAAAGAATTTCGGTGTTGTTCTTGGCAAGTTGTTACAATGCTGTGTCCTTATAAAAATCATTTAAGAATTTATGTAGTGTGAGTTTACTTTTCATCTGCTGCTTTTCATTGCTATCAATCTCCCTCCCTCTCACTGCCCGAGCCCCTGTGGGAAGGACCAGGATGCCCATGGAGTGAGGTGCTAGCCACGCCAGCAGGTTCAGCAGGAGGCACTGTTAGGCTTGGCTCTGACTGCTGAGAGAGAGGAACCGTTTCTGGAGGAGATGCTTGAAAACTCTCTCTGGACCTGGGCCACAGCGAGCAAGCCAAGTCCTATCAGGAGGGTGAAGGGCAGGGGAAGCTTTGATTTGGCTGCAGAACTGTAGCAGGGGAGTGGAGGGGAGAGCTGGGCTAGTGAAGGCTGGAAGGACCCTGACTGTGACAGCCCTGCAGGCAGCCTGGTGTGAAGCAGTGTGGGGATGGAGGGTGGGCCAGTTCAGAGCTCTTCTCCTCTCAGCTTCTCCTGGCAGGAGTCACCACATGCAATAATGCCAGGAAAGCTAGTGTGGAACAAATGTGTGTCTCTTCCAAGAGTCTGTGAAAGAATCAGGGAGAAAATGCTGCTGCAAACCAAAAGAATACTTGCAAAGTGCAAGGCTGTTCAGTCAGCCAAGTATCTCTGCAAATTACACCAGCCGTTTCTTTTCACAGGCTAGGCTTTCTCCTTAAGTTACCACAGGCTGAGTGGCCAGAAATCTTCCGTGGTGTTTCCTCGGTGTTACATTTGCTGTGTGGCACCTGAGGGAGGTTTGCAGAAATGGTTTCATTAGTGAAGGAAAATACTCTGTACTGGAAATAAGCCCTTAAAGCTGATGCCTCAAGCTATTCAGTAGATGTCCACAAACTCTAACCCTAACCAAGCTTATCTGGTGTGCAGCCTGGGGGGTACCCCTTCCCTTCCTGGTATGTGTCCATGGTTACGTGCGGAGTCAGGCACACCCCAACACACTCAAGAAAATGCAAATGAGCACACACATACGTAATTTAACTCCATGTGCCTATCCACACACATCAAAGAGCTTGCTTCTGTGCATGTCATTTCCTTTTGCTTATACAGGGCCATCCATCCCTGCTGCAGATTTGCTTCCAATTCTGACAGTCATCTGAAACACAATTTTATGCTTTGGGTTCATCCTCTGTACAGCCAGCCCTGACACCAAACTGTGGGAAAAGTAGCTCATACTTGAATATCTGTAATTCATACTTTACCCATTTTTCTAGACATTTGCTTAGCATCACTTCATCCCAGACTCTGTTTGTCTGAGCTCAGGTTTCCTGACTGCTGCTGCAAGGCAAAAGGCCTGCTGCTCCTCGAGGTTTTCTAGTGGAAGGATGAAGTACAGAAGAGGAAAATGTAATGATGGTAAGTAGGTTGTGAGAATGACACCATTCATTGGTACTCTAGGTATCCAAGTACTCACTAACGGGCAATTTACAAAAGACACTTTTGAGCCATTTTGAAGGAAATCACTGACTGCTGTGAGCAGGGGAGTGCAGGCGGCTTCATGCAAGCATGAGCTATTGCCCAGGAGCTGCCCTTCGCAGTTGTGAGCTATGCAAGAAATACAAGCAGCTCTTTCTACTTCCACACTCCTCTATGGATGTCTGGGAGCAGAGGTTTATCCTCTGCTGAATCCTACCAGTTGCCCATGTCATGTGGGCACAGCAAGGCCACATAGAGGTTTAACCCAACTGTCTTCTACAGCCAGAAAAAGGTGAGGCATCTTTCCTTATTCCAGCTGAACATCTCTAATAGGCATGTGGATCTAGCATTTTATTTTCCTTATCTTATTTTTTCCCAAATATTAGAGTGGTAATGGATAAAATTTGTTCTGAAGGTTTGTCATTGTCAATCTGTCATTGAAAACCTTGACTAAACGGTGTCTTTGAAGTGCAGAGACGATGCTCTTTAAAGCACTACAGTGAGATCCAGGGAGACTCTGGTACACTGCTACTTCTTTGAAACCCAAATAGAGTGGAGCTAGAAGTTGTACGTATCTTGTAAAGACCTTAGAAATGTATGTACCAAACACTACAGGAAAAGCCAGATGTTAATACAGAAAGATGGACCAGATTTCTCTTTGCTTGAATGTGAATAAGCTGTTTTGGGTAAATGCAAATGTGTTAAACCTCAAAGCCAACAATATGAATCGCTGAAATGCTGTTTTGCAAAGGTCCTAGGCACTTCTATAAAGTTGTACTTCGCTGGGGTTTTCTCTTCACTTGTTCTGGCATGTTTACTTATTCTGATATCTGTTATGGCAAGATTCATCTAATCACTAAGAGAAATTTGAAGTTGTTGATTAAAGAGGAAGATACTTCAAAGTGCAAGTGCCCATTTGTGCACATGCCCACATATTTGTAAATAATCCCACACGAGCTGATGGTCATTTTGTCTTTGATGGGACACACCAGCACAGCTCAACCTCTAGGTTCACATTATTGCCAGAAAGTGAGAAGGATGGACTTCCAAAGACCATCCTCATCAACTTCATTGAATTCCCAGATAGACTTTTATGTACACATCCTTATAACACCTTCCAGTACCTAAAGGCACCTACAGGAAATCTGGAGACAGACTTTGCTTTTTACAAGAGCAGGTAGTGGTAGTACAAGGGGGAATGGCTTCGTACCAAAAGGGGTCAGGTTTGGATTAGATAGCAGGAAAAAATTCTTTATTGTGAGGGTTGTGAGACACTGGAACAGGCTGCCCAGAGAAGCTGTGGATGTCCCATCCCTGGATGTGTTCAAGGCCAGGTTGGATGGAGTTTTGAGCAACCTGGATTAGTGTAAGGTGTCCCTGCCCATGGCAGGGGGTTGGAATGAGATGATCTTCAAGGCTCTTCCCAACCCAAAGCATTCTGTGATCTAACCTTGAGCAAAGATAGAGCTTGGCGGTGAACTAAAACCCAGCCAGGTACGTGCCCAGGATTGCAAGTGCAAGTGATCATACAAATGCTGGACCATGAGGAAGGATGGCTTGTTACAAGTGGTTCAAAGAGAACTAGTAGGAAATCTGGAGTCACTGCCTGGCTCTGCCACAGATTTCCTTACATTCTTGCCTTGTTCACTTACTTTAGCTGTTCTCCAGCTAAAGGAGACAATAGTACCTCCCTAATGGTCTTGGGAAGGTCTCTTGAGACTGAAGAGGGAGGTCTTGACTCTCTCTGTGTGAATATACTCCTGAGCTGAAGGGATTCCAGATTAGAACTGCCGGGGTCTGCTGCTGCTCCCCAAAGTAATTATATCAAATATCTGGAGCAATAATAAAACTTCACAATGTTTTCCCATTTGGGGTTAAAGGATGTATTTTGTTCAATAACCTGGAATGTAAAATTTGGCTATAATTTTGAGCCCTACCTTCTCAGTGTTTTTGGGTTTTTTGTTTTTTGGGGGTTTTTTTGGGTTTTTTTGGGGTTTTTTTTTGTTTTTTTGGTTTTTTTTGGTCATTTTTTGTTTTGTTTTGTTTTTGTTTGTTTGTTGTGGTGTTGTTTTTGTTTGTTTTGTTTTGTTTTGGGGTTTTTTAAAACTATTTTTGGTCATTGAAGTAAAATTCAAAGTGCTTACCCCCTCCTTGTTTTAAATCAAGACAGTATTCCTTTAAGAAACAGTTAACAACTCATTCGAGTTTTCTTCTGGATCATTTTTATGTCTTTCTTCCTCTAACTGAGAGTTTGCAGTGCAGCCACACACCTGGCAGAAATTCTTTAGCTCTGCCATCTGCAATTTTCCAGGAAAATCTCCTTGCTGGATAATTCCTGATGAGGCAGGAGGAAAGGACAGGTTTGTGTAGCTGTCTGCATTGGAGTGGAATATTGCCCTCTTCCTGCACCTGTCTGTTGGCTTTAGAAGTGTGGGACGCTGAATAATCCAGCAGAAAGGTATCATCTGTGAGCAAGGAGGTAAGAGCAAGGCCTCTTGGTGAGATGCTGTTATTCTCTGGACAGGTCTTCTGCCTTTCTAAGTGGGACTGTGTGGCCTCTTTAACCCCATTGCTGGATCAGTGCTCCCAAATTACACGAGCCTAATCATTACACTTGAATTAAGCAAGTAGCTCCTGTCTTCTGATTCCACAATCCAGCCTTGGGTATCCCCTCTCAGGCTGATGCCTGCATCCCCCTCTTCCTCCCTCTCTCTTGAAGCCCCCTGCTTGTGGGCTCCTTGATATTTTCCAGTCCTTCCCTAATGAGCACTGCAGAATTACAGCTAATTAAGGATGTAAATGATGCTGGAGAGGGAGAGGATGGGAAGGGGCGGGGGGGGGAGGGCAGCTACTTGCTGCGTGCAACTCTGCAGTAAAGTGTCTCCTACCTCAGCAGAAAAGTTATCACGGGAGACAATGTCAACTTTGGGAAGGGGGAGGGCCCTTTGCACAGCTCCATCCCCCCTGCAATAGCCGCCGCCTCTCTGTTATTTGTCAGTGCTGCAGATGCTCATGTCCTTCCTCCCAAATGCTGCTTTGTCAGCTGGAGCTGTCAATGACCCCTGGTCTCTCTCTCTGACACTTGCCACCACCCTCACCTGTGTGCCACCTGAGGGGCAAAGGGCTCAGAAGACCTCAAAGCCTGCTGGTGCTCTGGGTGAGCGACCTGTTGTGCAAAGGGATTTTGTCCCTCTGGTGTGGGCCAGGGCCACCTCCACATTCAGAGGGTCAGAAAGGACACCATTACTCAGGGGGAGGCTGGATTTTGGCCATTTCTCCTGGGCACTGAGCCACCTGCTGCTCTGGGCTGTCACCTGGCAGCACTGGCCCTCAGCCCCTGCTCCCTGGGGCAGGATTAGGGCTAAGTCCCTTGTCTCTGCAGCAGTGGCCAATGACAGGGACAATACGCGCAGGGTGACAGGCGCCAGCCTGAGCTGTCAGCTCCTGCCACATGACTCTGAGGTACACGGTTGCTCACATGTGTGAACTGGTCTGGTTTGCTTTAGGAAATGCTCCTAAAAGCAGCAGCGTGGGCACTGGGAGAAAGCAGGGTTCATTCAGCAAGGGGCTGCAAACCCTCCATCCCACCACTAGCCTTGGCTGGCAGCTCCTGCCCACACCAGGGAGCCAGGAGCCAGCCGGCTGGCAGCCCTGCTTTGAGGGGTGATGATTCTGCTGGCGACGAGCAGCTGTTTGAACCCATTCCAGTCTCGCTGGGTCCTCCCGAGCGTGTTTCCAAGCACTCCGGGTCCCTGTTGGCGCATTTCTCTGCACATTGCCTGGATCAATGAATTGCAAAGGGATGCCTGCCCTGGCACCACAGCCCGTCCGTCTGCCTGTCCCCTGCCCAGCTGAAGCAGGACAGACACCCTGGGTCAAGGGGACATGGCACTGGGTGGCAGCAACGGCAGCAGTGGTTTTTGTTGTTGTTTCCCCAGAACGCTGTGCAATATATTCCGATTTTTTTTCTTGTCATTAAGCCAGTGCCTCGGAGATGATGATGTAGTCCCTATGTGGGCCGCAGAAAGCACTTCGAGCCGTGCTGGAGTCGTGCTGGGTGGCTCTGATAGCAGAGCTAATGGGAGCGAATGGGATGCAACGAACTGTTCTAATGACACCAGCCAGGGAAGAGACAACAGTAAGAATAAATAAATGTTAACTATTTTCCTCTTCCAGACATTTGCATCTATTGCCATTAAGTTCATTTAAATAAGAGAGAGAGCGAGAGAGAAGGGGAAACTTACTACTACTCTTAATAACCAGTGTCTAAAAATAAATTAGGATGCTGGGATGCACTTAAGGCATTTTAAAAATAAGTCTGATTTTTCCCCCCTTTCCTCTTTTTTTTGAAGTGTTGGAGGGTTTTAATTTGGGCCAAGTAATTTTGGTGCAAACGCTTGGGCGCCTTTCGTTGGGAAATTGGGAGGAATGCAAACAAGATTTCACTTCATTAAACAGGGGCAAACAGTAGAGAAATTGCACTTACTTATGGAAATGACTTTTAAACATGAACAGCATTTACTTGCATTGCCTTGTGCTGAATTTTTTTTGAAAAAGATTATACATGTGAATAATTCACTGCAGGCCAATTAGATGATGATTTCATTTTTAACCTCTCTTCCTTGCCATCTTGCTGGTTGTCCCTTACATTACAATTTCCACCGTCTTCTTTCCCTTCAATAAATTAATAAAGATCAAATAATCCCTCTTCCTGGGGTGCCAAGAGATAGCTTCTTGGAAAGGGTGTAAGGTGAGAAATCAGAGGATCCCCATCTCTACTGAACTGCCCTGGGATGCAGCAGGAATAACTCCATGGGAGTTCTACAAGCAGAGCTGCACCCGTGTGTTCAGGAATAAGGAATGGGAGGAATGAAAAATAAACAGGAATGAAAGGGGGAGATGGAGAAAAAAGATGTTCATGTTCTTTGCATGCAGAATCAGGTGCTGGAGAAAGGCTGAGCAAGCAGGATTCACCCACCGTGAGTCTCTACTGATGCTGACAGGATCACACTGGTGTGATTTTGCTCCAGCCAAGCTAAAAGTAGCACTCAGGTGACTCTGTGACATTGCTGGAGATAAAGCGATGCCCTGAAACTCTTCAGCATCCCTGGGCCACTGCTCAAACAAGGGAAGAATGGGCTGTAAGAGGAAGCTGAGTTTTGCCAGCGGCTTGTGGTAAGTGGACCTCAGAGCAAGTGGACAGAGAGAGAGTTCTCCATGGGGCCCCACTGGTTTTCCCCATCTAACAGATGACAGAGATTCTTGCCACATTAACACATGTTAGGGCTTTTCCCAGCTCACTGTGGAAAACAGTCTGTGGGGTTTCACACCAGCAGGGTCTGCCAAGACTTTCAGGGTGCTGGCAAGAAGGAGCTCCAGAAGACATTGGCTCCCTCTGGTCCCCGGTTTTCTGCTTCGGCATTTCATCAGATGCCTGCCAGCTTAAAGGGGCATTGGCAGACTCTGTCTGGCATGCAAATCCCAGTCATGCTTATAGGAAGGCAAAACCTGTCCTCAAAATAGTTTTTTTCCATATATTTAACTCCTGGAGCTCTTTTCAGTAATTAAATTATGTAATACAAAGCCTAAAAGCCTCTAAAAACATAATAACAAAATACATAATTAGTTCATTGTAAAAAACCAGGTGATCTGTCTGTTTAGTTTCTTATGTGACTTTTAACTGTGTATGAGACTGCTATCTTCCTTTCATCTGCCCTAAAATGAAAGAGAAACTTTAGTGCCTTCCCAGTGAAACTTATGGTCCCCTGTCACTGCCAGGGCAAGAATAAATTGGAATATCTTCCCTCCTTGCATCACTAACAGTACACCTTTTTACTTTGCTAAGCAAGAGGTTTTTCCCTGATGTCAATGGAGTCTCACTGCAGAAGAGTCAGTGCTGATGGGGTCTGTTCCAGCCTGTGGGGTGAGTGTGTGTCCTGTCTTCTCCTTACAGGTGGTGAAACAGAGGCGTGGAGCAGGTAGGACACCTGTTTAATCCTGTATGCCCTGGCCAAGCATAGGCAGTAGTGGGACAGCTGGGACCCTGGTCAGAAGTAGGACTGTCTGTAATTTCATTTCTTCTTCGGCTCTCATTTAAAAGTATAATTTAATGAAAAAGATCTTCCTGGGAAACTCGCCTCCACATCGCTGGTAGTTGTCACAGCACTGTGTCACCACTTCCTTCACCCCTGTCTCTGCTGCTTCTGAAGCCGTCACCATCTTCCTCCAGGAGCTCTTATGCTCTTATCTTGCACTGTCCCAGCCAGATCCCTCCGAAGTGCTTCCCAGGATGTTTTATGGTCATTTTTTCAGTGTGTCCTTTCTCACCAGATCAGATTCCCAGCCTTTCTGTGCTTCAGTGTTTTTATGGCTCTTCACTCGTTACAGTTTTATTGGGAAAGAGGTGGCTGCAAGCAATGACCTGTGATTTCCAGGGAAGTGGAGAGCAAGGAAACTTCAAGCAGCATGGCCTCCTGCTGGGAGCTGTCCCTTTTAGAGGCCTTGTGTCAATTATGGCTTCCCCACTCTATTTGTTTACCCTGGGGAAGCCCAGCATGCTTCCTTCAGGGCTCAAGCAGGCAAATTCCCTCTCCCAGCAATGGCACAAAGCTCTTTCAGCCTAGGCTCAGGAGCCTTGCATTGCCTGTTTCTGATCCAACCTCCAGCATCAGGAACCTAAGCTCCATGAAACAGGTTCCCTAAGGAAAAGGCTTCACTTTGGCATCTCTATTGTACCTGGCATCCTCCAGCTAGGGCTGGAGTTGAGGAACACAGAGAGAGCAGTGAGCCCACAGTACAATAGCCACTGATGCCTTGGCTCTGTGACTGACGCTGCTGGCTGGAGTGTAGAGTACAGGACGTTTTCTAGCCCCATGAAACTGTTCCTGACAGCTTCTCCAAACCAACTCCAACACAGACTCTTTTATCCTGGAATATCCATGCTTGGAGTCATTCAGAGACATCCTCCTGAGAGTCTTTGTGGAGAGATAAGCCCAGAAACACCATCTATGAAACAGCAGTTTGTGTGCTGAGCTCTCTCTGCAGGAGAGGTGCTTGCATCTGCCACACACCTCTTGAATTTGGGAATAGGACCCTTCGGGCTGTTTGGTACCTCTGTTGACCTCAGCAGGTTTATCACCAGGGACAAGTTTGGCTCCACGCACTCATTAACCTTCTTCCTCCGAAGGACCTTTGAGGCCGAGGGCTGTGAGGGGGGCACACACAGCCTTGCCAGGGGCACCCTCTTGCTGATCTGCCTGTGCAGCACCTGGAACCAGGAAATGGTCGTGGGTCCTGACCACCCCATGTCCACGAAAGCCATGAAGGTCATCAGCTGGGAAGGCAAGGCAAGACAAGGCAAGACAAGGCAAAGCAAAACAAAGCATCCTCTGTGCAGTCAAGAAATCTTGGGCTGAGGAGGACTTCAGAGGTTATTGGTGCATCTAACTCTGAAACGAGCTTTGTTCCTTTCCTCAGCCTCCAATGACAGAAACTGTCTCTGGGCAGTGAATCAACAGCCTCAGGAAGGGGTGAGCAAGTGTCAGACACCTGTACTGACATCCCTGCTGATACCCTCCCCTCAGAGAGCACATCCCTGGGGGCGGGAGAGGGCAGGGCTGGGCTCCCTGAACAAGGGTCAGAGAAGATGCTGGACAGAGACCTCCCAGCAGGATTCTACTCACAGCTGCAACTCTTGAGAAGATCCACCCTTGTTTCCCATATTGGCTCTACAGAGAATTAGCAGTGGTGGAGTGCTGATGGCACTGGAGGGCTGCTGGTCATGCTGTCAAATACCATCAGGGCTTGAAAAGTAACATCAGCAGCATCCCCTGGGTGTTATAGGTTTCTTTTCTAAGGCCAGAAGGTGTTGGCCTTGAAGTGGGATGAGCACATCCATTTCACCCCATCACTGGCGGAAACCATACTGTTAAGGACTGGCTGAAACATGACACTTTCCACAGTGAACTTCAAATGATGTTCAGTTTGGGCAGAGTAGGGACAGTTTCCTCTCACCAATATTTCTGAGACTATATTTTTGATAGCAGATGAAAAATCCTCCCAATAAAGAAAGAAAACCCCTTTTATTTAGCTTTTAAAATGATTTGAACTATTGGGACGTAAGAAAAAAATTAATCTGGACATCTTTTCCAATATATTGTGTTTAAAATATAAATGCAGAGTATGTTTCTGGAAAATATCTTCCACTGGAGAAAAAAAACTGCAGTCTTGTAGAGCTTTTTAATAACAGGAGAAATATTTAGAGGAAAGAAGAAAAAAAAACCCAGTGATTCTGGAAGAGCTTTGGAAGGAAACATGGCAAATTGTAAAACATAGAAATTCTCCCTGCCTTTCAATTCTCAAAGTCTAGACCAGGGAGACTTTGGATATGAATGACTTTTTAGAAATATTAATGGCTTTATAGAAATGATAATGCCATACTGGTACTGTGCCCTCATAGTGTGTATCAATTCACATTACAGAAGCACACAGACTTTTACTAATATATTTTCTTTTCCTTTTTCTCCTCCTTCCAAAATACAGATCAGTCTCTTGATCTGCTTGGCACAAGTGTGAGGACACCAAGACACAGAGATGAGAGTGGTCTTACTCAAGGCCACACTGCACAAATTATCATGGCAAGAGTCACTCATCAGCTGCTGTGAGGAAAATGTGGTCCAGCATCATATGTTGCACTACCCTCATGGCACTGCCTTTCAAGTCTGCTCCATGATCATTAAATCCTCTTACCATCTCTGACAAGCAGAAGAAACAGAGAAAGAGGCTGGTCCAAACTCACTTCTGGTGCTACAGACGCTGCAGTCCTTGCAAAGGGAGAAACTTGGGATGTCACTGGCTGAAGATACCCCAGGTTTCTGTGAAGATATTACAAATTGTGGCACATGTATATTGTGGCTGTTTTTCTGGAGCCAAGTGGTGGGAAAGCAAAGGGGAAAAGAACAGTTATTCCTCTTGGGCCCTGACAGAAGGAGTAAGAATGTGGGGGCACCCAGAGTGGCCATGGAACAAAAAATCTGAAACACCTTTTCACCCATTTATTCTGCATTTTCCACTCCGTGGGTCCTGCTCCCCTCTTTCCTCACCCTCCCCCAGCTTGCCTAGTGATTCAGGAAGAAGAGGCCAAGGAGAGTAATATTGTGCTGGAGATAGGACTGGAAGGGCAGTAATTTAGACTCAGAGGCTTATAGTATTATTGCCTGCAAAGCCATTCGTGGGAAATGATTCCACCCATCCCCATTCCGCTCCCCCCCATCCTGCTCTCCTTGCTCTGCAATAACAATAACAGAAATGCCTTCAGGAGGCTTTTCTACTCAAAATGCAGGCAAAAGAGCACTTTTCTCCACCACCCCTCTTCTTTCCCTTCTCTTCTCCCTGCACTCGCTTGTCCCCCCTGCCTTTAAGCCCAACCGCTGCTCCCTCCCTTCTCCCTCCCCCACCACGGGATAAAAAAATAAAAATAATAATAGGGGTAATAAGAGAGGAGGTAATGGAACGTTCTCCAACTGGGCACATGTCAGAAGCCATTATATGTGGTGCAGATTTGCATAATTCAAGAAGCATCAAATTAAATTTGCATAATTCCTTTGATTACACTTGTTATTAAATGTAAGTGACATTGATTTACAAAATGGCCCAATATAAGGTTAATAGCAAATGTCACCTTCCAGCAGGGTGAATAGGGTGCGTGTGTGGTGGTGGTGGTGATGGAGGAGGGGGAAAGGGGGGCCTGGAGAGGAAGACGAGCACACAATTGATTTCTGTTCCTCTCTCTTCCTTAAAGGGCTCAGGTCTCCTTTGCAGAGGAGCCCTCGGCTCTCCGAGGGCTGCACTTGGCTGTCACGGGGATGCAGTGTCATCAGGAGGCCCTGCCAAGTGGCACTGGTGCCATGACTCTGCTACCTCTTGCTCTGCACCGAGGCACAGCATGGCCACTAAGCCAGCTCCCAGTGGAAGCCAGGCAGGGTGGAAAGAGCAGGGGAAGCCAAAAAGTGTCTCTCCCAGGCCCAGGCATGCTTGGTGGGCAGGAAAAGCGGCTTGGACAGCATCTTTGTAGGAAGGTCTCATTGAGGCAAGTTTTTAAAAATAATGTGTGAGCTGGACCTGGGCTGTGTCCAACTGGCAGGACACCAGGACACCCTGTGCATCTGCCGGGACAGCGCTGGGAGGGAGTGAGCAATGGTAGGAGCAGTGCCTGAAACACCAGCTCTGATGGTAGAGAATACACGGCAAAAACACATCTGTGATTAGAGCAAGACATGTAAGTTACATGAAGAGCAGCAGCCATAAATGAAAGGCTCTGTACAGCACATACAGAGCTGCTGGTGATACAGGCCCATGACCACTGTCCCCTGCCTCAGCTTGGTATGGCAGGACCTGTGATCAAACACCACCAGGGTACCCTGGCTGCTGCGACAGGAGTAGTACGTCCATTTTGCTAACGTGGGCATTAGTCTGTCTTGAACACTTGCCTTGGGATTAGATTCCATCTCTGAACATCTTTTTGCCTCTCTTCATTCTGTATTTTTCTCCAGAAAGGGCATGTGATTTCATGCAGGAAAACTGACTGGTAAGTTGTGTGGACACCTGAAGATTGTAGTGATAAAATAAAGCCATATGTGTACCAGAACAGGGTGAATAGCAGACTTCTAGTCACAAGCAGTTTCAAAGACACACATACGTAGCCATAACCTGCAAGTCAAGAGGCTGGCTGAAGGGGGAACGGGGACCCACAGCATCCCTTCTGGTTAAACTGTCTTATTCAAGGTGAAAAAGGATGCTTCTTTTGCTGTCTAAGCTCTGTAAACATTGTCTAATAGCATCCAAACAAAATTAGAACTAAGTCTCTCTCTGAACAAACCATCAGAAGGGTTTTTCAGAATGTTTCAAAAGAAAAGGCACCCACTAATTGCAGCAGGAAGGATACAGTGATTGGTGTATAATTCCAGATAGCTGCCATTTGCAGCTGATTTCTGTACTCTCATAAGCCCTACGAAACTCTAAAAGTCCATGCCCAGGATGAAATCAATGCATCCCCCTTTCAGTTCCCAACATAATAACATGAAGCCAGGTCTAATAATCTAGATGATTATCTACTGAAAGAGAGACATGAAATATATTTTACAGGCCTTTGGGCAATCTAAAAGGAAGCTGCAGTATGAGCATTTCTAATGCCCTGCACAGTGTCCCACATCTGTCGAAGAGCATTGCCTTGCTACATCCCAAGTACCCAATGCTTGCTCCACAGCAGAATTTATTATGGCCATCCTGAACCCAGATTCTCAAAGGTGCCCAGCTATTTGGAGTGCCAAACTTCAGAGAGTTGAAGAAAATATCTTTTTGAGGTTAAGCACATTTGTAGTGGCTAATGGCTCAGGTCTGGGTTCCATTCCCGTTGTGAGGAAACAAGATGAAGTACCTGGTCTTGGTGGACAGACTTGAAAGTGTGGATGGAATATGCAGGACCATTGTGCACACCCCAGATTTCCTGGGAGCATGCAGGAGGTGTCTTTGTGCAATGTCAAGGGAGTGGTCTTCACTTGGAATATTTGTGTCTTTTGAGCAGGTGTTGTGCTTCCCCCTGCAAAGCAGCATTCCCCTGCGGCCTGGTGACAGGGCCCTTAATGCAGAAGACACAGGTTGTATTCCCAGCCCTGTCAATCCTGTGCTCTCTTCTGCGTCCCTCCCACACCCGGGCACATCTTGGCTGGTGAGCCTGCAAACTCTTTGGCGCTCCGCTTCAGATCCCTCTGTGTGCTCTCACAGGCTGCTCGGCACCATGGTTCCCAAGTGTGTGCCTCTTGCCTCCCTTCTGAGGCTGGCAGGGGTGTTTGAGCAGGTCCTGACCCGGACCCCATCAGGCTGCATCAACCCTTAATGCATTGGCTGAAAACCAGCTGCTGGGAGTACAGTTTTGCATGGCATTGCAGAGGGTGTTCCTCTGCAACAGCTCCGTCTTGAAACTCGTTGTCAATCACGCATCCTGGCCATCCAGGCACTCTGACATGGGGATACTGACTTCAATGAAGAGACTGAGAAGCTTTTTTTAAACATGGATTAAGGGGCTGTGAAATTTGCTGCCAGTTTTGGAGGTGCAAGGGATCCCAGCCCAGGCATGGCTGGTGCTCACGTGTGCAATTGCATCCTGAGCTATTTTTATGCCAGCAAAAGCCATAACTCTCCCAGGTCAAAGTTGGCATGGGCAGAGGCAGTTAGCACTGGCAGCTGCTCCTGCTGCTTTGCCAGGGGAGAGGGTCATTTCTTTTCCCTTTTTCTTGCTACTTTGGCAGCTGCCAGGCTGGTACAGAGCTCCCCTCGCCGTCAGAAGGATGGGGAGCCGGGCTGGAGCCCCCGGAAGCTGGCAACAGGCAATCAGGCAGCGGTGAGAGAGACTCTTATTAAGGGTAACCCTGGCTCTGGCTGACAATTGCTGACATCGTCATATTTAGCACCCGCATGCAGCGAGCCTGAGAGACACTCACACACTGGGTGAGCCAACTGCAAATTAATCGTCAGTTCATTACTGCTCTGTGCCTTTCATCCTGACAGCAGCCTTTCAAACGTGGATATAATTGGAAGGGTCCATGTGGCAGGAATTTGGTGAGGGCTGGGAGGGAGAGACCTCAGCTCCCCCTCTCCTTTCCTCTCTCTCCCTTTCTCAGGCTGAGTTCTGGGAACAAACAGCAAGCTTAGGACAGACTAATGAAGGAAATTACTATCTCTCCTTCCCCTGTATCTTGTCCCTGCCACCCACACCCCTTGACATGTGTTGAGGTCTTTGTACCATGAGATCTGTTTGCATCCAGGAGGTTCCCTCAAGCTATAATTACCCTCAGCTTGCAAACAAAGTGTGCAGAGTAGCAGGATTGCCTGTGAGAACTTGAATATGTGCACCCTTGTTATTGCTGGTGGTGGCTATTTCTGCAGCAGTTACTACTGTGCTGCTGGGAGGCCCTGTCTACACAGGCAGAGTGGAAAGTGAATCTGCAGCCAGGAAGGTTATACAGGAAAGGGCCAAGGCTGAATAGCAGAGTTTGGAGGGTGGGGGGGACACAGAAATTAGATCCCATCATCCTTGGGAACTCATTCTCTGAAAAAAGACACAAGCCCTTGGATTTTATTCATCATGGCATGGCATGGAGCACTATTCTGTGCCTCAGTTTCCCTGATGATGTAAATATGTCAGTGATGTAAATAAACTCATGTTTATCATGGGAACAGCCACGCCTGGGACTGTGGAGGGAAGTTATATCTGTTTCTCTAGAATGCATGGCAGGAGGAGGCTGCTCTGACAAAGCCAAGAGGAATGAAATTACCCCTGTGGTGGACATCCATGGAACTAGGAGTGTGGGATTGAGATTTTTTTTGGGTTTTGACTGATATTAGAAAATTGTATTAAAATAAATGGTTGATGCAATCCCAAAGTCTTGTTTGCCACACTTGAAAACAAAGGGAAAGGGTTTCTCAAAACTCTGGTTTTGTAATAGGAAGCCACACTTGTGGGCAAGTGATGGAGCTGGCTAGGAGAGACCAGGGAAAAGGGCTTTCTTTAGAAACCCCTTTAGAGGGAAACAGCATTGGAGCACTTCTGGGAAATTGTTTTCCTCGTTTTTACAACTTTTGCTAGCTGATGTGCAGGCGCCTTCCCAATGTCCCATTCTGGTGGGCCCATCCTCTGCAAGCTCCCTCTGCACAAGGGTCCAGCTCTGCCCTGAGGGATGCAACAGCTGAGGGTCTAAGGAGGGGACCCAGTCACAGAGAAAGGCTGGGGGTCTGTGCTGACCAGGTTCCTGCTGGAAAGGACAGGGGAAGGGTTAAACACTTCCAACAACCTGTTTTGTGACTTCCTGGGTTGTGTTAATTTGCTTCCCTCAATGGTCTAAAGGATGAGGCTGTGGTGCTTTTCTGTGAGACAGAGGGAGTCATGCCATGGGGACTCCGGCCCCCCTTCACCGTGTCCCCCCCTGCTCCTCCCGTGCAAAAGTTATTGTCGTATTCGGTGGAGTCTCAGGTAGGCAGATGAATGGGAAATGTTCCTCTCCATTACTAGCTGCACTTGACTGGAGTCTCATTACATTACGATGGCGCTTTAGCAGGCGAATGGGCCTTGCGTCTGGGTTCCCAGCACCCCTCATACCTCCCTGATAACGTAAATTACCCTCCGCCTCATTGCCTCAAATGATCAAACATCAAATTGCTAGTAAAAAAAAAAAAAAAAAAAAAAAAAAAAAAAACAAAAAGGAGAGGAAAAAAGAGAGAGAGGAGGGAAAGGAGAAAAGCTGAACAGAACCATGGGTTGAATCTAGATGGTTTGTCAGCAACAAGAGATGAGTCAGCGGCTCTTAAACACTTGCTGAAGATGAATCCATTGAAGGTTCTGAGCACGGTAATTTTGCTGACATTATAGTACACCTGTAAAACCCAAACAATGCTTTATAATTCTAAATTACACCAGTCAAGACCTGCTACTTCATTTTTTTGATCCAGGGAAGGAGGACCCACACTTAACCTGTGTTTCTCCATCAACAGACTTCAGCAATGCTGAGAGAGACAGAGAGGCAGAGATATGCACACAATATAGATTTGTAGTTGATATTGTGGCTGAACAATGTGCCAAATCCCCTGATCCCCTCTTGTCCCCTGCTTCCTGGCCCCTGAAAAATTTTCCAAGCCAGAACAGGTCCAGGATGAATAAAACAAGAAAGAGGAAAAAAAAGAGAAGGAGAGGCATTGGGAGGGGAGGGAACAGAGCAGGTACATGCAGGGCTGGTCGACTCCGCGCAGAAAAATATGGATCTCGGCAGGGTAACGAGGCGCAGTGGAAAGAGGAGGCTATACGTCTTTTCTCAGTATTTAAACGTGTGCTTAATATGGCGCTCAGTGGAATGGTTAATCTGCTAATGCTGGTAGTGTTTGCTGTAGTACTCAGAGAAATGTTTACTGCAGTATTTCATGGGGATTGTGTTCTGGATGGCACAAAAGGAGGAACCGCTCTAGCGTACCAGGAAAATGTTCATTGCAAAATATACTGGAATATTAAGAGGTTTATTTAGTGGCGTGCTTAGTATAATATGAAAAGAGTTAAGTACAGAGTGTTTTATTAATATTTTTGGGGTGTGGATGAATTTCAGTGCTCAGAAAGGTTATGGAGAAGCAATTCCAGCAAAGGCTGGTTTTATTCATAGATTTATAGATCTTAAGACCATAAAGGATTCTTGGATCAGCTAATCTGACCTTCTGTATAACACAGGTATATACAGTGTGGACATACCTACTGATTCAGCAAAGCACTTTAAGCACTTGCTTAAATTTAAGTATTTGAGTTGCCCCATGGAAGGCAGAGAAAATAACCCTATTGAATCAATGGGACTATTCATGCTCTTAATGGGAAGTGGGTGTTTAGACATTTGCTGAATTTGGACCACAAGAAGATAATGCAGCTAAATGAGTAATTCATAGCCACCCATTTATTCAACTGCTTATGCCTTCTTTTCTGCTTGTGGATTGCTCTGGAGCCAATCGCCATTTCCTGCAATGTATTCATTGTTTGAAGTCATTCACTGAATAATTTCAGTGAAAACTCTTTCTTGATAGCTTGCTCATAAACAGTTCATTGTGAATATAGGAATATATGCACATACATTTTAAGAATCTGTGAGCACCAGTACTTGTGTGTGTTTGCATTAAATATGTGAACACCCATGAATGTATGTACATAAAGGCAGGGTTAGAATCTTCAGCTACAATAAAAGGCACAGTTTCTTGACATCAGTGAGGTTGCACTGGCTCCTACCAGCTCACTCACAACCCCACTTCCCAGTTTGAAGTTGCCTTTGTTTTGAGTGGACCTGTAATGTTTCTTACCCCTGGCTGCAGGCAGTGAATCTTGAGGTCCAGTTTCCAATGCAAATATTTACCCAAGGAGTTTTTTTAATGTGTTGTTGTGATTTTTCTCCTCTGTCTATTCATTGCACTCTGGTTTGCAACCCATCCCTCACTGTAAAGTGATTTGCT
This sequence comes from Pardalotus punctatus, assembly GCA_013400915.1. Taxonomy (NCBI): domain Eukaryota; kingdom Metazoa; phylum Chordata; class Aves; order Passeriformes; family Pardalotidae; genus Pardalotus; species Pardalotus punctatus. The sequence goes on along the minus strand of VZTX01002286.1, from coordinate 63,204 downwards.
GGAAATTTTGCAGAAAGTGAAATGGAAGAAGGTACAAAATTAGTTGGAGTGAACTCAGCAAATTCTAACTAACCACAGCCTATGCCAGGCCCTTCATTCCTTCTATTTGCACAACTTGTCATTAATCAGTTTTGAATTATTTTGAATGCACTGCTTAGGGATTTTCCAAATCAGCCAGGGCATATCTTCTTCAAACAAGTGCGTTTGCAAACTGCTTGTGGCATGGAATCACTCAATTAAGTGACATGGCATTTTTTAAACAGGAACAAAACTGAAGAGCAGGTACTATGAATGAGGCTGGAAGGTTCACCGGTGGAATTGTGTTTGTGCAGTGGCCAGCTCCAGTTCTCATGCAGACCTTACTGTGCATGATGCATTACAACATGGGAATAATTTGTTTCTGGTGCAGGATGCCAAAAAGTCACACTGCTTTTTAGGATCCACTTATATTTTCAGAAAATCAAAGGAATTACCATGATATTTAGGAGCAGAGTATGAATGACTACAAATTAAGAACTGAATTTGGCACTCCCCGCATCCAGTTTATTTTTCTTTTTTGTATTCCTCTCAGCACCAGAGAGGGATGTGTTGGAGACTAGATGTGAGGTGGGCAATGGCAGCACTGGGACAGTTCATCTAAGTGTGGTTGATATGTCTGAGATAAGCTATGTGTGAGATTTTCCAGTAATGACGTGCAGAGAGCAGGGACAGAGAAGCCACTGTAGTATACATGAGCTGGTGATGCTGCAGAGCTGATCAGATGTTCCACATTCTCCTTTTGGGCTCCCAGCAGCTGTGGCATCTGAAATTGCTACTGAATATCCTTTTCATTAATTTTCTTTCATTTGTCCAGCTGAAAATTAAGAGAGGTTTGGCTTCCCCTGGTTAACCTAAGGTGGAAGATTTCTAGATATTCCAGTAAAACAGAAGGACACTGTAACTGTTCCAGCCTCAATGAGATGTGTTTTTACAGATGGCCACTGTCCTTTCTACGAAAACAGTTGTGTTTCACAATGGGAAGACATTTCAGCACAAAAAAATCAATTATAATGATCCTTTTTCCAAAATAGAAAATGAAATATTTTGACTTTTCAAAATTAACTTTTCATTTTCTATTCTTCCCTTGTGGGGGATGATTGGCCAAATTCAGCAAGAGCTAGCACACAGCCTGAGGCAGCTAAAAACACAATTCATTCTGCAGATAAATTTCATTTGGTGAAGTAAAAAGAGAAACTGCAAGTCCTGATGTTGCTTTCCAAAGAAGTTTGGTTGGTATGGCTGTATCTGAGGTATCTTTAAAACAGAGTGTGCATCCTTCTGCCAATATTTGCATAGCATTCAAAACAACAGGGAGCATTTGGAGCTATTTAATACTAAGGGAATAGGTTGCAAGCACGGGAGGCATGGGGTTTGTATGGGCCCTGGCAGAGGTTTATTTGCACTGTGGCTCAGTTGTAGCCCAGTCTGCCTCTGTCAATGTAGCTCTCTTTTTAATGAAGAGTTTACCACTTGTACATGCAAAGAGACATTTAGGTGTTAGTTTTGTTTGCCAATAAAGACTGTCCATTAGCTATCTTAATCCTCTGTCTGTCCTAACAGGCTGAATCACAAAAACAAAACCTAGAAAAAAAAGAAGGTCCATCTAAAATAGTGTTGTAAATGAAAGAAATCCCCTTCCCCTTTTTCTTTTTGTTTTCAAATTGAACTATCTTGTTTTTCTCAGGCTTCTCCTTCAGAAAGTAGATGCATTTTTCACCGAAAAGAAAGGAAACTGGTGGCAGAGAATTTGCAAAGGGAATAAAACCACTGACTGCTTTCAATATTTTGCACAGAAATTAAAACAATTTCAGGAGCCATTCTGGGCAGAGCTTTCATCAGGTACAGAGATAAGTGGGACTAGTTTTTGCTTATCCTACTCATGAACTTCCCAACATTGTTTTGGATACAATGCAAAATCAAATCCTGCAAGATGTGATCATTTAGAGTACTGTGGCATATTTTGAAACAGTAGGACTGTTAGCCCCAGCATTTTGGCCAAATTCCAGCCTGGATAATTGCATTCTGCCGGCCTATATTCAAGCCTGCAGTTTGAATGGAAAAAAAAAATTAATCAAAACAAAAAAAAACAAAAACCCCCCCCCCCCCCCGAAAAAAAGAAGGAGCTATCATTTCTCCTCCAAGAAATCCTGCTGTGTGATGGCCGATGCTTTTCCACCCTAGAAGTAACTGCATTTTGGGGAACATTGCCTATATCATCCTACTTCTTTTGCCCATTGGATAAAAAGTGCTGTGGAGATGACCAGCCCCTTTGTGGGAATAAAGCAGCAGAGCTGACCAGGATGGAGCTGTGGTGCTTTTTGCCAGCCCTGTCATAACTGCACAACCTTCACTCTATAAAGCCCGGAGTCCTACATAGAGCCTGGAACCCCTGTGATCTGCTGGGGTCTTTGTCTTTCTAGGAGCCATGGGCTGGCAGTACTGGGAGGATGCACGGCGAGAGGAGAGGGCAGGCTGGCATCAGACGGGAAGAGGGAGGACTCACTGGTGGGCTTGACCCGTGTCTGTAATTTGTAAAGAGCATTTTTACACCAGATCAATGCTTTCCTCAGCATTTTAATGCACCCCATTGGTGTCCTTAAACTCTAATGATGCAGTCTGTGAGAAGCTGCCATTTATTACCCACAGATGGGGTGATAATTATTGACAAGATTGTAACTAATAATTAAACCCATTTGCTCCTTTAAACAAGTTGGTGTGAATTATTTGCAGGGAGTTCTTTAGCAGGCCTGTGGTCACTCCCGCCTCGCGTGGGGTGATGCTGCCCAGGAGCAATCCCACCACCAGGGAGGAGGGAAGGCTGCTCGCAAAGCTGGGCTGTTCAAACCCGTGCCGGTAGTCCTTCCTCTCACCTTCTGCGGTGCCTGTGCTCCCGGCTGTGTTAGTGAGAGCTGTGTGAGCACCACCATGCTCCTTCCAGTCTCCAGGGCTGTGTCCCCTGAGCCCCAGCTCCTTCCAGGGCTAGAGCTGGGGATTAGCGCTGGGACTGCTAAAAGACTTGGGCCAAACATGGAACCATACTGGAAAAATGTATCCGTGAGAAGTTTCCTGATGGTTTGTCTTTCTCTTCCTGAACATCTTTAGCCTGCCTCTTCTGCAAGCTGAAGATCAATAGTTACGCATTCCCTGTTGTTAGGTTTCTTATTCCTCACATCAAAATCCCATTCCCATCCCAAAGCAAAGATGCTGGAAGGGAAGGGGAAGGATAATTTCTCCGTGCTTTTGTTCCTTGGGTGAGCTGAGATTATAAAATAACTGTTTAACCCTCTGCAGGATGGTGTGGTGTTCTCACAGTGCTGAGGGCTGCAGCACCAGCTGCTGCCCAGCATCCCTGGTGGGGTGCTGAGTACATGCAAAGAGTCAACTGGGGGCTCTGATGGGACTGTGCAGGGGGGCAACTGCTGCCCTGCTCACCACTGCCTTGGGGCACTGGCCAGAGGAAAATGTGAGCAGACCTTCTCTGCAAAGCCAGGCATGGCAGATGTGGGGAGCAGGAAAGCCTGTGCTGGCCGGTGTGGAGGCCAGTGGAGACAAGGCAGGGTGAGCAGAGGGCAGCTCTTGCAGCACCACACTGTTGGGAAGGCAGCCTGGGGGAGCTGCCTTCCCCTGGTGTACATTTAGAGGGAGGGTGTAAATCTAATCTCAGTGCTAGGGTCCATTAGCATTAGAGGGGAGTACTGTCTATGCATTCATTCCCTGCTCTCACCTCTGGATGACAGAGTACCCCCCTCCATTGTCTGCTTCAGCACAGGGAAAAGGCTGCCCATTAATTCTCCAGTGGCGGTGGATAATGCCATCATAAGTCTTAGGTGCCTATGAATTTTGTGAGCATTTTACAGTAATAAATACCCCACACTTGTGCATATAATTAGTTGTGTATCCCTCGGTTGTTCCATCTGCACTATGATCTATCTGTCCTTTTACGGAGGTGGGCCTGGTTCCTCCCCTTGCACTTGCGGCGTGGCATGTCCCAGTGGCAGGAACTCAGGACCTGGCAAAGCGATTTGTGTTAAGGGAAGGAGAGATGTGATCCTGGACTCAGGGATTTATTGTGCTTGAAGTGGTAACCTGAACCGAGAAGCTGAATGCAAAGCAACCAATTTGTCCCTACAAAGTCTCAGTATATCTGTATTGTCAATGCCGTCTCACACCCCTTCCCATGTATACCAGTTTGTGCAAGAGATGAAAAGACTGTAAAATGTACATCTACAAAAGTTTGTTTCTTTGTCTTCAGTATCTTGTGCCTTCCCCTTCTTCAGTGAAAAAGACTATGGAAAGACTAATAGCCTCACATCTACACATTATAGGATTTTGTATCCCTTTTTTAAAAACTCCACTAAAGCCTCACAGTAGCAGAACTTGCTGTGCAAAGGTAAGCAATCACCCTTCTGTCTTAAACCTACTGAAGCCTGGATCCAACAGGCGAGAAAGTCAGGCTTTAGGGCCCCAGGTAGTGGGTCAGAAAGACTGTGGCCACAGGACACAAATGCTGATCTGATGTGAAACTGATCTGCTAATGCAGATCCTTTCAGGGAGTGCTGACAGGTTAACTTCTCCTGACAGGCTCAATGTGCATTCGGTGTTATTTGTCTGTGACTCTGGCTTTATACCTTAAAATATCGCCTGTCATCCCCCCGTAGCTTGCAGAAAGCTGGAATAAAATTGAAGCTGGCACAAAAGCTGTGCAGTGTGTGCTCTGGCTAACTTGGTAAAATGTGATGCAGCAAGGATGCCTGACCTAGGCCAGGTCTGTGCGGCTGGCTGATCCTGAATTGTGCACATCTGGCAGCAGCACCCACAAGAGTGGGGCTGAGGCAGCCTCAGTCCCATCAGAGGATGCTCACACTGTTAACTGTAACCATCAGAGGGGCTATTTACATCCTTAAAGTTAATCACAAGCATAAATCTCTGTAGGATCAAGGCTGCAGAGGAAAGTAAGAGAAGACACTGAAGAGGCATATGTCAAATGGGGCTGTGGACGAGAGCTCACTGAGACTTAAACACAACATTTGAGAAAATGAGTCCATTTGTTTCAGAGGCATCCTGAACATTGGCATATAGTAATTCCGTAATGGATCCATTTAACCAGTCCTATAGCTGAAATATCCTTAACAAATATTTCCTATAATAGCACTTAAAGAAGGAGTGCAAAGAGAGAAAATTTTAAAAAATTATTGCTGAGTTCCAGTTTTTGAGGGCTTTCAAAGTACCAAGGTAATTTTTCTCCAAATTTGGCTCAATATTTAACAAAATGAGTGAGATCAGGAAGTAACCCGAGGTCAACATTTTTAACCTGACTTGTTTGTTAAATTGAGCAGCTCTGCAACAGCAACAAGAACATGTTGCATTCAAAGGTAATTCAAATAATCCCTGGAAACTTTATAATAAACTCACTAACTGGGGAGTAAGATTGGAACAATGGAAACAAGGAATAAACCTTTCTGTGGGAGATGGGAAAAGCTTGCAGACCTGGGATTTGGAATCAGAAGAAAAGTCAGATTTCAACCTTAGCTGTAGTGATTAACTACCTTAACTCTAGTAATTGTTAATGAGTGTTCAGCATGAGCCAGGCCAAACTGGCATTTGTAGAGAAGCAAGATGGTCAGGTTGCATCCAACCAGAAGCAGTCCAGAAAAGGTGGACATAAACCACGCAGTGTGGAAGCAGCAGTCTTCAAAGCATTTCTCATCCTTGTGGCAACCTTCACAGTGGTTGCTGGATAACTGGTGTTAAAGACAGGTCTTCAGGTATGGTCAGTTTTGATGGAAAGCATCTCTTTGCAACCCCCTCTTGTCAGAGCCACCTGCACCTCTGTCTCTTCAGAACCTGAGTGTGAGCATTGTCTCTCATTGACCAACAATCGTTCATCGTGGTTTCGCAGGGGGATGTTAATCGGGCTGTCCACATCACCCAGCCCTTTGCAGATCACCAGCAAGGGCTCTCTAGGCCACCGGTGGCACACGGCCCCGTTTCAGAAGCAACGTGCTATAATAATGTATCCCTAACCATGCTTTATACCAATAAGTAGGCTATAACCCTGTCAAGGTGTGCTGGTGACTCTATAAACCATGAGACCTGAATGGTCAATGGTCGAGTGGTTTAAAGCTGTCACCAGAATACTGAGATAGCCTTATAAGACTTGTGCTGCATGGCTGGGGATACATTATTCACTATAATATATGGAAAGAAATACCTGCACAGGGTCTGAAATGAACTGCTTTAGCCACTAGCCAGCATGGCTAGTGATCAGGGAAATCCGTCAGCATTTTCATGTGCAATGGGAGGCAAAAAGAAACAGACACTGGGGGAAGGGAACTAATTTTCTCTGTGTATAGAAATTAGGTTTGGGGCAGGGGACAGAGGTGAGCAGAACCAAGCATGGCAAAGCCTCTCACCTGCAATTTCTGCCACAGGGGAGCACCCAGGGCTGGTAGCCTTCAGAGCTGTGTGGCTCCAGATGCCTTCAGAGCCCTTCTTCTCTTTTGTGGAGAACCCAGGAGCACCTGGGCTGTCAGTTCAGCGCTGCTCTGGGAAAGCACATGGCAACCTGGTGTGAGGCCCAGCCTGAAGGCAGGAGCCCATGGGCAGTGGCCAGGGATGTTGTGAGAATGACCATGGTCATTTGCCAGGAGCCTCTGCTTTCTGTCCTGCCTCAATGCAGTACCACAAGCATTACAGGGAAAGGTCTAACTAGGGGCAGGCAGCTACACTGATGGGGAGAGAGAGGTGGGTTGCCCATCCATGCCAAGTGAGTCTTGGGTAGCCCCAAGAGGCAGGGGATGGAGGTAGCTGTACATAAATGTACGTGTGGGCCGATGGTCCCACGGCCAGGACCTGGGGCTCTGAGAGGATATGCAGCACTTTTACACCTTCATCCCTCCCGCCATAGCCAGCTTGGTGCACACGTGTGGCTGCAGGGGTGAGGTAGGAGAAGGCAGGGGTAGGTCTGGGTGAAATGGGGAGAAGGGATGCCCCAAATCTAATGGCCAGCAAAGGAAGAGAGCAATGGGGGCTTTGAAGGGGCTCTGGAGGGGTTTACGGCTAAGCCTCTGTCACCAACAACCTCAGCAAATAAAAGATTCCCCCATCCTCACAGCCTGTCCTGCTCCAACTACGGGAGACAAAATCCCTGAGAGCATGCCTGCGTGAGTACCCTTTGGCAGCAGGGGGTGAGGGGGGAGAAACAAGGAGGGCTTGGGGGATTTCATTAGGAGATGGGAGGGGAGGGAGGAAACCCCTCCTCCTGAACAATACACGGAACAAAAATTGCCTGAAGGGCTTGGCTGGCTGGCTTTATTTATTGCATATACACATACATATATACGTATGTGTATATATGGATTTTTCTCCCCCAGGCTTTGTTGGTCTTTCTCGGGAAAGCACCCAGGGCATCGTTTCCCGCTGCTGCCCCTAGCAGACAATAGTGCCGCCCGGGAAGCAGGGAAGAGCCCAGCGCTTCCTGGGATCAGTAGCTGGGAGACAGGGGTCTGGGCGGAGGAATCCGGGCTGGCCGCCCCCTCGGCTCCCTTGTTATGTTAAGAGCCCGTCGGCGGAGAAGGGGCTGTGGGGCGCAGGGAGGAGAGGGGGGCAGGCTCTGAATGCGGCCGCCCTGGCATCCTTCTGTTCTCCATATGGGTACATTGTCCCCCTCCCTCCGCACCGCCTCTCCTCTCCGTACTGTGCTCACGTCAAATGTTGGTGTCCCCTTTTATCAAAACCCTCAGAGCGGACAGCGGTGTGACAGGCAGCAGGACTTTGTGAAGGATGGAAGAGGAGGAGGAAACAAGTTTGTGTTTGTTGAGCGGAAGCTGTGCGTTTGTCCCCCTCCCCAGCGTCCCTCATGGCTCCCGTCTGGGTTGGGCTGTGCCTGCGGACCAGCAGGGCTGCAAGCTCGGGCACTCAAGGCAGCGGGAGACACAGCTCTGGGGAGAGCTCCCAGGGAAGTCTGCCCCATCCCACTCACCCCATCCCAAAATCCTCTGTCACACCCTTGTCCCTGGCGGGGTGAGGTACTGCTTCCCATGGTGCCGCACCTCGGACCCAAGCCCTCACCAATAAAGGCTTCCCCTTTTGCCCCATCGTGCCCGTGTGGGCAGGTCAGGGCGCTCTCGAGACCGGGGGGGACTCTCTCCCTCTGTCCAGCTCTGGGTAGGCCCCGTAGTTTCTAGGTTCTCAATATATTTTGAATCCCAGTTTCTTCTAAAACTTGTACTGAACAAGATCTCACTTGAAGCCCATGCTTTTCTGTCCTACCTGATCTCTTTTTCAGCAAATACTGTTTTAAAGGGCTACCGTGCTCCAGAAAATGCTTCTTATCACCTACCCAAAAGCAGTACAAAACACATTAGAAAGTCTCTTCTCTAATGACTTTTTATATTTGATGTCAGTTAAGATAAAACTAATGGTGTCAAGCAATATAAGGAAGGGGAAGATTAAACAAAATCTATCCTCTGCAAAAACAAAGCAATCAATATAACATTATCCTGCTGTAGTGTCTTTCAACTTGCTTTGATTTGTGGATCCCTAGAAAATCTCTCATGAAGGCTCAGAAACCCCCTAGAAAATTCACAAGCCCTAACCTCTGGAGAGCATTGGTGAAATTGCTTTTTTCACCCTCTCTGTGCGGAGTCCAGGTTCTGTCTGGAATCTGCAGACCACAGGTTGAAAAATACCATTCTACAGGATAGCAGTTCAAATGTAACTAAGACTGACTAAATAAGGGCTAACTAAATATAATACTATTGTTATTGTAATACTCTCAGATCCATCTTACCTGGAGAATCTGTTTTGCCACCTCTGGGAAGCTCACACAGGAGCTTCATCACTCTGGCCCCATCTTGCAGGCTTATCTGCAGCAGCCAATATCAAGTTCCTCTGTTCACCTCATAAGAAAAATGCAACAGATTATAGACAGATGGAAAATTTCTCAACCGTTTGCTCTTGCAGAAAAAAAGGATTTTGATTTTAAAGCTACTTTCCCCTCTCCCTCAACAAGCATAAAAAAAATTAATCATCAAACCCATTATTCATTTTTATTTCCTATTTTTGATGCTGCTTTGTGTTGTCTGTTTCATTTTGCATCTCTGGCTGAAGTTAAACATTTCTGGACAGGGGAACATCACCTGTTTTTAACTGACCTAGTACAAGAAAAACAGGAAAATGGGAATAAAAAAGGCTTGATATTTAGATTACAAAATATTTTATTTCTGTTTGCCATATGCTGATACTGTCAACATAACACTCATGAGACCTTGAAAAATTCAAGGTGAGAAGTTTAAAAACTAAACAACTACAAAACTTCATCAGACTTTCCTTTTCATTAAAAAAATGGAAATACAGCAGTAGCTATGCTTGAAACTAGGGCAGACAGCATTCAGAAATATTGCAGAAAATGTCAAAACAGAAAAGCTGGGTTTTTTCCAAGTTGTTCTACAGATCTTTAGAGATGCTGCTCCATGAAATAACGAGTGGTTCATTCACCAACCCATCAGCTTGGGAAATATATGCAACACAAATTCATTTGTTTCCAGCTAATTGCACTTTCATTTCCTCCTCCCATCGTTGCGAGGCTGTGCAGGCTGGGGTTTGAAGTGGTGCTTCCCAGGCTGTGTTTCATGCGCCACCCCCCATACCCAATCCTCACCACAGTGGTACCCAGCCCAGCTAGGAGGCACAGCTTCCTTTTTTGCTTGTGATGTTCTGGGAAAAAAATATTTGGAACCCACAGGTTTGGAGCAGGAACGGACTGACAATCAGTCCTCTTATGTTTTATTTCTGGCTTCTGTCATTGGCATGCTGTACAGCTGTAGTCAAACAAATGAACTTCTCTACATCTTAGTTACCCTTTCTGTAAAATGAAGGTAATAATATTTATCCAGCTGGGATGCTGCAAGGAGTAATTAATGTGTACAAATCACTGTGAGTTCCTCTAACAAAGTGAAATTGCATTAGTCCCCACAGAAACTGGTAATAGGTTTGTGTCTTCCTTCACTGAAAGTCTGACCTCAATCCCCTGGGGTAATCTTGAGGAAAAACTCTTCCTACTATTTGTATTACAGCAGCTCAAAGGACTCCTCCAATGCCAGAATCCCCATCAGGCTCAGGGCTGCATGTTCATGCAGTGACATACACCCCACTCTGAGACCTGATACGTAAACTGAGGAAAGCTGGGAGAAAGGAAGCATTAACCCTATTTCAAATGTAAACAAACAAGGCACAGAGAGGAAGCCTTTTCCTGGTAATAAGTACCAATATAAGTCTTTTCAGAAGATTTACCTCACACTGCCTTCCTGGCTTAAGCTGAATTTTCACTTTGTTTTGCTGGACATCAATCTTTCTCCTTCTGGTGAGTGACAGACCAGCCAGATGGCAATGGATGGAGCTCACTTCTTGTGGGATACTCAGAGCTGGCAATGTTAGGGCAAATCAAGGCTCACAGTGGCCACTGGTCCTGTGCTTCATCTCATGCTCTTTTGGAGACCTGGATAGATTTGATGTTCTAATTTCTTCATACTTTCAGGCATCCTTCTGCTATGGGAAAAGAGAGAGCAAGAAAGAGACTGGTTAAGCTGGTTTTGTAAATCTTTGTGTGTAAATACATGGGGAAATATGGATGCATCTCCAACAGCTCTTTTAGCATTTCTCATGTTCCTTTTTTTTGGTTGATGTTTCTTGTTGCTGCATCCATAACTTGAAGAGAGCAGTAAGTTGTTTCACTCCTGGTGTATTGGAATTTTTCATTTTTGGACTCAGGAAATCACAGAATCCCAGAGTGGGTTAAGTTGGAAGGGACAGAGTGGGCCACCTGATCCAACCTCCCTACTCCAGCAGGTTCATCCTAGAGCGCACGGCACATGGTGTTTCCAGTTTTTGAATATCTCCAGTGAGGGAGACTCCATACCCTCTCTGGGCAACCTGTTCCAGTGTGTGGTCATCAGCACAGTAAAGAAGTTCTTCCTCATGTTCAAGTGGAACTTCCTGTGCATCAGTTTCTGCCTGTTGCCTCTTGTGCTATTGCTTGGCACCGCTGGGAAGAGTGTGGATCCATCCCCTTGACATGCTCCCTTCAGATACTTACATACAGTAGACAATATCCACTGCTCTTCCCTCACCCAGCCAGGTAGTTGTTTCATCATAGAAGGCAATTAGGCTGGTCAAGCACGATTTATCTTTAGTGAATCCATGCTGACTACTCCTGATCACCTTCTTGTCATCCACGTGGATAGAGATGGCCTCCAGAATGAAGTGCTCCACCATCTTCCCAGGGACTGAGCTCAGGCTGAGGCTGGTAGTTCCCTAAATTTTCCTTCTTGTCCTTTTTGAAGACTGGGGTGACATTTGCCATCTTCCAGTCCTCAGGCACCTCTCCTGATTACATGACATTTCTATCATTATCATGAGCAGTCTCACTATGGTGCCCTCATGGATGCATCCCATCAAGGCCCATGGACTCATGGATGGTCCAAAACTTAATTCCATCTTTTCCCTGACATTAGGAATCAGTTTAAATTGTGCCAGGGATAATAATGGGCTGATGACCCCATTCAAATTCTTTGTTTAGCCATAAAATAGTGTTCTGGGAAGAACTGCATGCTTCACAGGCACTGTTGATGTTTCATGGAGGAGACCAGAGCCCATGAGCAGCTTCCTGGCCTGCTGGCCCTCAAGTGCGCCAGTTCCCAGATGGGTCAACAGACATTTTTGGTGAGGATACCACCACTATTATCTCCCCTGCTCTCTGAAAGGTCCATAGGCACTTGCTGTATGGAAGTCCGAACAGCAAGGGGAGCTCCTAATCCCCAGAGGCAACTTCCACTGGTTTTAGCAGCAGGAGGCAAGATAAGGAGGCATGACCTATGTCATCTCACCACCAGTGGGATGAGATGAAGGATAAAGCTTGGCATGGTCAAACACCTGGGGAGATAAAGACAGGATTAAAGGCTCTGGTGGTGCAAGTAATTCCCATTTCATGGAATTCTGAGGGCCATGTTGCTGTGCATCAGTAGAAGACCTCAGCCTCTAGTGCCATTAAGCCATGGACTCCTTTAGTGGCCGAGCAAACATATATGTTGGAAAGGCACCACCAAGAGAGGAGGAAGCTTTCCTTGGGAGATCCTTCTAGAGCAGCCAGCAGAAGCTGAGAAGGACTTCCCCTCCTCCCCTTTCTTCACCTACCTGCTAAGTGCCCACACTGCACATCTCTCCAAGCTGGGGTTCCTTCTCCACTGGTCAGCCTCTGGCCGGAGAACAGGGAGCCATTTATAGGCGGTATCCAAAGACTCCTTTTTGAGCGTTGCATGTGCAAGGATGGGAGGAGGAGGGGAGGGGAGTGGGGGAAGAGGAGAGGTACAGACACAGCACTCCTTGGCAGTGATTTATAGACTGGGTCAGGCACAAATTGACTCGTATGCAAGAAATGTAAATGGAATCGAGACTTTTGATGGAGAAGCTCATTTTCAGACTTAAACGCTTTAGATTAAACACACTCACACACAAATGCTGGCGGGGAGGGTGTTTTATATAATTTACATTACAAATCAATTCATTATCCACAGAGGCAGGTTGCACTGATTTTCAAGGATCGGAGATTTGATGAAGAGGATTCATTTCAAGAAATAAACCTTTTAAATTAACCGCAAGATGAGGGAAATTTCTTTATTTAAAAAATGCGCCAGCCCCTTCTTTGTTTCTTTTATTATTATTAATATTATTTTCCATCCAGCTCTGGGTCATTAAGGAGGGTCCAGAAGTCACAGATTGCCTTTCTGAGGGAGGAGAGCTGAGAACTTCGAATGTCACATGTTTTGTCTGGCTCCAAACCTTTCATTTATTGCAACACAATTTCTTACCTGTGGTTGGCTCCGCACACCATTGTGTGCTGTGTGCCAGGACTGATTAGCAGGGAATGTCCTCTCCACCTTGAACTTGAAAGGAGAAAAATCCCTTGAGAGTGGATGTGGGAGAATCATGAAAGACAAACTTTCAGCTGCATCAGAAGGGAAATGCCCCTTAATCTCTGGGTGAAGTCCCCTAAAGGGCGTGGGATTCTGGAAACCCCAGCTATAACAAAGGCAGATGGCTTTGTAAGGGAACATTTAAGATACAGGGGTAAAGAAATGGAGCAAAAGGAAACTCCAGAACCAGGTCCTGACATCCCATCCTGTGGGACCACAGTGGGCAACAGCCGCGCTGGAGGCAAAGCAGGAGTGAAGACAATTGAAGGATGAGTAACACATTACCCTGTTCTTGGCAAGGCTGCAAAGTACCACCTTCGAGGAAGATTTTTCTCACTTCCTAAACCACTTAATTTGTTCCCCTCTAGTCATTCCTGGCTACAGCTATCTCATAACTCCCAACAATTGCTCCTATAACCTGGCTGCAAATGTAGCCTCCCAGTTCCCCAGCATTCTGCCTGGATGAAGCACAGAGAGGCAAAGTAAGAGTGCTGACAGAACACATACACAGCGTGTCTTTCCTGAGAATTTTTTTTAAAAGATACTTTCATATCAAAACCCAAGTGGCTGGGCATCTTTCCTATTTGAACAAGAGCCAATCCTCTAGAAAACAACTACTGACTGTAGACAATCACCTCAGTTGTTTCTGATGAACCTGGGCCAGAGGTTTGTAACAGGTGATGGCTGGGAATGGGCGGCTTTTGAGTCCTGGAGGTACCTGCATCCCTCAGGGCTCCAGCGAGCCTTCCTGATCGAACCCGCAGCGTGGGGCCTTCCTGAAGCCATTCTCCTCGTGGGAGAATCTGGCCACTGTGAGACTGCATGGCTGGTACACCACGTCCTGGGAGGGGAAAAGAGAGTCCCACCTGAGTCTGCCCCACCTGAGTGTCCCAGCGCAGGGCTGGGGGAAGGCAGCAGTACCTGGGCTGGAGAGGAGCCAAAACACCGGAGTTAACAGCCCTGATCTTGGGAAAAAAAGCTGCAGGATCTTTAATGACCACAAATGTCTAAGACTTTTGCTTTATATATCTTCCAAAAAGCAATTATGCACATTTTAGCTGGGGAGGTTTTATTCTCATGCAGATGGGATAGACAGCACAGTGTCCTCTACCAAGCACATCCAGACCTGGTCAGTCCAAGTGCACAGAACAAAACGAGACACGTTTGACCTTCACAACTTTTCTTTACAGACCAGCAAGCTAAACCCCTGAAGGAATTTTCCTGAGTGAGTTTGTCCAAAGCAACATTCACCACCTCATTCAATATTTGCCTGCAAAAAAAATGCCAATTATTAAGAGACAGTCCTGGCTGGGCATCAATAGGCAGCCAGGTGTGAGGAGTTGAAGAGAAATACATCTCATTAATGTGGAATTGTTTTTAGGTTAATAATCTTGCGTTAATTTTCCTTTAAAATATTGTCTTTGACCGTTAAACGCTCGCACTGTTATAAAAAGAACGTAATAAATGATCTTGAAGCAAATTCTCCTGCCAAATGTCATAATTTATTTGCATAATTAGCTCTTAATTTTAATTCAATATGCAAATCCACGCTTCCTTTAAATTGCAGCAGCCTGTTTCCCGGCCCTGGCTGCCATGAATTTATTGTGAGGCGGCTGTTTGAAAAGGCAGCTTCACTGCCTTCTGGGGATGGCTGCCTGGGGGAGGGGGTGCCCACCGCCAATTCCAGTCACTTTTTGTTTGGGTTTTGTTTTGGTTCGCTTCTTATTAAGTTGGACCCCAGCCTGCTTCAATCCCTGAGCGTCCCCATTTTGCTCACAACAAGTCCTGTTTCCCTTTGTCTTCCTTCTGCATTCTCTCTTCTTTTTCTTTTCTTTTTTGGAGAAGACAATGTTGATCCTCCATGTTCCCATCCCCTTGCACCTCCATGAAAGGCTTGGGCTCAAGGCAGCCTGGCAGCTGCTCTGCTCTCCTGCTCTCTTCAGCTCTTTTTCCCCAGCCCTTCCTTCCTGCACAACAGCCCCTTGCTCAATACCTTTTTCCAGTGCCCTCCTCCCCACGGAGGAAGGTGAGGGGGAAAGGCTTGGCTTCCCCATGTGGTTTTACCCTCAAATCCCCATCCACGGCCAGGTCAGCAGAATCCCATCTCACCTCCATGGCACACTGGACACAGAGCCATTCTGAACCACTGGGGTCATGGCAGGGGAGCTGCAGTGGGGCAGGTGTGGCTGCTCCCCTACAGAGTCATGTCTTGGCTGTGGAGCCAGAGCCAGAGCAGGGATGCTCCCCTGCCCTACTCCCTCCCTATCCCAGCAGCCCCCTGTGCTTACTCGGAGCCTCCGTACCCGAGAGGAGAGTGGGAGCACAGGCAGCTCGGGCATCAGGCCACACCCGGGCACAGGGCACAGCTCTTTCCCACTGCCCTGGGATATGCAGCCATCTGGCACCAGGCAGCACTCCTCTGCTACCAGGAAGATATCCAAATAAAACAGCTTACAGGTTTCTGCTCCTTTCCTCTCTTCCCAATCCAAAACTGAAACAGGATTTCAGCAACTACCAAGTCCCTCCAGGTAAAGAGAGAGACCTGTGGACAAGTGGCTTGGAGAGGAGGGCAGAGAGGTGCTGGAGTGATGAATCCTGCTCCCCTCTGCCCTCCTCCCCAGCTCCCCAGGTTGTGTAACCACACTTCGGGTGCTGAGGAGTACAGGCACTGCTCCTGGCAGCTCTCTCAGGTGTGGGGCCATGAGAGCCAAACCTCCTGACCTTTTCAGGCACCTTGACAAAGGCTGATCTGTGAGGGCTGAGGGTGCTGTATGCTTCGAGTGCCTCTGGCTTCGCATCCCAGGATTTGACCCTGGGCATAGGGAGCAAGAAGGACACCCAGAGACTCCTGCCTTGCGTTTCACAGCACTGGGAAAAGACTGGGAGATGTGGGTGATAGAGTAATGTGACCAGAGTTTTGCACACAGGTTAAGGAATTAAGTAAAAGGGGCAAATTAGCCTAGACAATAGAAGACCTTTTTCATGGTGGAAGGACTTGGGGGACAGGGAGATAATGAAATGTTGCTTCATCAAAGCAGAGGCAGTTTGCAAGCTGCTCTCCCTTGTAACTCTATCGTGTTCACCTCCCAGGACGGACTGCAAGGGCCAGCAGCCCTGCACTGGTATCGGGTGCCCTCCCTCCCCTGGGAGGGGATGCTGGGGCCTTTGCAGAGGGAGGGGCTGGCAGGGCAGAGGGTTTGTTTTGGGGGCTGTAGGAAGGAGAGGGTGTTGGTATCTCATTACAGGCCTTAGATCTCTGGAGGGGAAAAGAAAACGGGAAAAAAAAAACCCCCTCAAACTCAAACCACAGGCCTTTGTTAGAAATGCTGTCCGGGAAGGAAGGAAGAAGACAGGAACAGCTCAAATTCAGTCCTTCGATAATTAAAGCTTGCAAAAGAATAAAAGAGGAGGGCAAAAAAATAAATAAAAAGGTCTTTCCCTCCTCCCACCTGCTCCCAAAACAGGGCTGCTGTGACTTCCCCGGGGAACAAAGAGATGTGGTGAGAATGGGCTTTTGCTTGATCCCGCAGTGTCTGGGAGGGAGCAGCGCGGCAAACGTGTGGCCCTGCAGATGGGAGCCCCTCATCAAAGCTGGGGAAAAATAGGGGGGAAATGTGTTTTTCTGTTTCACTGATCATCAGAGCAGGACTTGGACTTCCTGATCAGAGGAAAATTTGGAAACTGAAGACAAAAACATTTCCATTATGACAACTGAGTGGAAAGAAGTCAAACCTCTGTGTTTTCTGCTAAGCAAAATAAGAGGAAAATCCATCCATTGGGCAACGCACAGACCTCTACTGCCTTGGTTTGGCTGATCAGAGCCTCTTAACAAACACATGTAAATCCAGCACAAATGGGGATTTGTTTCTGTGACACAGCAGGGGGCTGGGGTGTGTGTGGGGCGGCTCCCAGGAGCTCTCTGGGGGCAGGCAAAAGGGATTGGTGCATGAAGTGTAAAAGATTTCCCATTGCCTTTGGCTGAGGACACCCCTTTCTCCTTCACCCACCTGCTACGTGTCTTGGGATCTCATGTATGTCCCTGGGTAGAGTTACAATTTTGTGTCCAAGGATTTGGAGTTTTTCACTCCATCTACTGCCTCTATTACTTCTTACAGCTTCAGACCTCAAATACTGTTTTTTCCCAAGTGGACTCTGCTATTTTCCAGATAAAGATGATGCTGCTGATGCCTGAGCTGCAAACAAGCATGTGGGAGTTTAAGGCAGAAAGGTGTTACTTCCAGTTTCCCCTGTGGCATTGAGCAATGCGTATCAGTCACTCTCCCATGCCTCAGTTTCTTCACCTCATATCTGGGGATAATATACTCTCTGGGTGGGCAGTCTTATGGAGGAACCAGCGCTGTGCTGACAGACACTAACCACGTGCAGAACACTCTTGCCAGTTCTGTGCTTTACCAGATGCCAGGGCAGCACGGATGCTGTGCTGTCGTGTGGCAGCACAGCTTTGTGGCTTTATGATGCCCTCTCCATTCCCAGGCACAGCTCTGCAATCCCAGATTTTGCACCTTAAAACCCAAGAGATCAGAACCTTCACACTGTGTGTTGCACATCACAGAGATGGGACACATGGCCAAATACAGGTGGCAGGGAGCCACCATGATCCAAGTGTGAGGTTGCAGGCAGAACAAGCATTACTCTGTGCTCCTGTCCGCTGGAATGAAGCTTTTTTAAGATAAAGATAAATAAAAACTCCTTAAGAGCTCAAGAAATAGAAAATAAAAGTGATACAATGAGACCATTTTAAAAGAGCTGATGTCATGACTCCTGGAGGATGGTTTTGCAAGGCCAGCATCACCAGTTTTGCAGTGCTGCTGTGGAGGGACACCAAGTGACTGCTGCACTGGACTAGGGGGAGATCAGAGCCTGCTTTCTACCCCTGGCACAGCCCTGCTGGGTGATTTGGGGCTTGTGTCTCCAAGGGCTTCCTTTCACCTGCTTGGCTTATCTAAATCAGAGCTGTTGGGTGGAGATGATCTCTCACTTGCCTGGGATAGGCTGCAGTGGATCTGTGTGTCATCTGGCACCTTGAGGCTCTTTGGGAGTACAGGATTCCCAAAGCTGATGGAGTTGTGTGCTTTGGTTGCACTTCCTAAACAAGCAGCCTTATTATGCTCTCAAACTGTGTACCCACTCCTAGGGAGCAGGAATATTTGCATCCTCTAAGGCTAAAGGAGGACAAAATACCCCAAATCTCTCTCCCCATCCTACCTGATTGCCACAGGCCAGCCTGGTGCATCTCAGTGGTTCCCTGGTGATCAGTGCCCTGCAAGTCTTCACACCAAGAGGGCTCAGGACATGAGGCCAATCAAGCATTTGGATTGCCTTAGCACACCTTAGTGCTCTATAATACCTGCCATTCTCCATGGTTGAGTCTGTTTGTGATGCCAGCCATATTCAGGGGTTATACTGCCGCACTTTTCATAGTCCATGCTGCTCTTCTGCTAAATGCTGCCTTCTGTCTTGCTTAGTTAATGGGTAAAGTGGCTGCTACATCCAGCCAAGGCTGGGCCTTTGGCTACCTCCCTGGCTGGCCTAGCAGAAGGGGGCTGGCAGGACTCCCCCCAGCCACCCCAGCCCCAGGAGCGTTCCACATAACGCCTGTGGAAGTGTACAAAGTGTCAACCTCAGCGTAGTTTTTAACCTGGAGTGATAGCTTTACTGATTTGCCACTTTACTACTCTTGTTAATGAATTTTTAATCTTCTTAATGACATTAAACACGGAAAGTAATTAAGGAAAACAAGTTTGAAACTGCTGACTTAAACCCTTTATTCAGAACTATTTAATGTAGAATTAATTTGATTTTGCCCATTATTCAAATGAACACATTACCTTCCTGTGCATTGGCCTCTTTTCCTTTTTTTTCCCTCTGTGTGTGTGTGTGTGTGTGTGTGTTTTGTTTTATTAAATATATCTTATAATGCTTGTCCTTTTTGCTTAGAGGTAACCAGAAAGTTTCTCCCTCCCAATGACAGCAAGGGTCAGCCTTCGGCATCTCTCATGGGTCTTGTAAAGTCTCCTTGCATCAGGAGTTTGGCTGTGGTTGGGAGTGGAGGTAGCATGCCTGAAATACCAGGTTGCTACCACCTGCTCGATTAGGGGAGAAATGAGCTTTGCCTCTCCATGAGATCTGCTGGGCTGCATCCTTAGCACAGGATGGCACCACTGCCACAGGGAGTGAGGCCATGCTGGTTACACCCTGCAAAGGAGAGAGTCTGATGTGAACACCTGGGGAAACGTAGATGCTCAACTTTGTCTTAAAGTGAAAGAGAGGGGGCCTTGAAACTCATAAATACCCTTTCACTGGCATCACAAGTTAGACCGTTTCTTTCCACCTTTCTTAGACATTTTTGGCTCTGATTCACAAGTACCAAGACAGAAGACATTTACTTGGCATTGCCCCCCAAGCTAATCTTTCCTTTCTCCAACCTAGCTGTAAACCCTACTACCCCTTGGAGCCTGGGCATCCAGCCTGGTGGACCTGTTTCCATTGGGATGAGGATTCAATGCTGTGAATCAGTTACATTCCTGCTGTGATTTTGCTGACTTTACTGTGCACTGTCTTCCAAATCCCGCTACTCAAAAACGCTGGGAAACTTTGAACAGTCAGTAAATTTTCAACTGCCACAGGTCTCCAGCCCTGCCCCACCAGCAGCTTCTGTGCTTGAGAAGCTCTACTGGCACTCTGTGACATTATTACAACTGTAAGGTTCTTCATCTGATTTTCTGCTTCGTCCCCTGTATTTGAAAGCAGTGGAATCCCTACAAATACCCTGGATTCAAACCCTGGTCTGTTCAAAATCCAGGTCTACCCCAGGCAGATACGGTGTTGATTTAATGGCAGAAGCAGACTAGATTCCACTGCCAATTGGGCTGAAAGGGCAACTGGTCCTTGTATCCAGAGGTCTCTCATCATCTTTGCTATCAAGAATCCACTTCTGTCATTCCAATGCACTGTATAAATAAGCTGTTTTCTCTGCAGCCACCTGCCTGGCAGAGTAGGTAATGTCAGTGGAGCCGCACAGGCTAGTCTGCTTCTGAAATAATGATAGTTGTCCAAATAATTGTGTGCACAGGAAGGATTGCTGGATGACAGAGCCAATTTGGGGCCATAAATCCAGCAGATGTGGTGAGAGTCTCAGCTACAAAGCACACATCTGAATCTCTCTCCAGACCTGAATTGGGGAATGCCAAGGTTTTGTACAAAAAACTTCCTGTACCTTTCCCTGAGCAGAAAAGAAACTTACTGAGCATTGCAGGGGGGAAAAATACTCAATAAATCTCCCTTGAGCACCCAGGTGCTTCCTTCTTCATGGATCTGTATGACACAGTGATTACAGGACAGCAAGCCCCAATTCTAAAGCTCAACATCCTCTTGGAGGGATGGCTTTGTTTTTTGGGTCAGTGGTGAGCAGCCAGGTCCTTTGTGATGTTTGCTTCTCTTTGCAAAGACACTGATTCAGTGTGCACTGGAAGTAATGACATCCTTTCCCTTGGCTCCAGTACAAAACTGGATCATTCCTCAAGCTGGAATATTAAACATGCCGGCAGATTGTCATTAAAACCCTCTTTACTTTATTATGTGTTTTTGCTTCAACAGCCAAAACTGGAGGAAAGAAAGAGAGCAAACAATTTCCCTGCATGCTGGCTGGAAGACAGTCCATGAGCACCGAGTACTTTAGCAGGACCTTTTCCCATCAGATGAAACAATGCTGTAGAGCACCACATGGGATGGGAGCATTGTTTCAGACTGTAAAAGCTCCCACCATGGTACCTGACCTCCTCATAGTCAAGACCGTGCTTTAATGTGACAACAGATGCCATAATCCCTTTGGGCTTTTTGCAGGCAGTAAACTGAGGCATTGGATAAATGAAATGACATGGAAAAAAATCAGCTGGAGAGCAGAAGAGAGCTCAGGTCCCCAGAGTAGCTGGTGGCTGATCTCTCACCTTCAGTCTCTAGTGCTCTTTTACTGACATACCTGGATGTCACAGAACAGACTTGGCATTCCAGAGCTGGATCCTGGAGCATCACAGTGGTCTCCATGCCCTGCTCAGCACTGACTCGGGGAACTTGCTGAGGAATGAACACCCAATTCTCCCCACCTACTGCCTTTATGACTTTAAGCTTTGCATTAATGAGCAAATTATTTTCATGTCATATCTGGCACCCAGCTGCTAACCAGCACTTGCCGTGGTAGATTATGTGCCAGGTCCTTGGGCGATGAGTCGATCTCCTCTCTAATGCCTTCAATGTCATGTCTGCTGTTTGCTCTGATTCTTCCATGTCTTCCACACTTTCTCTCCCCCTAATAACAGAATGACCGAATCGGGAGGACAGGCCTGCAGCACATTTCCACTGTAATGCAAATTGCTCCTCTACATTTAGCAGAAAAGCAGCAGAAACAGAGGGCCACAGATACCACCTCCCACCCTCACTGGGCCACACGGACTGACTGCCTTTGAGCAAACTGGCGTATTCCCACCACCAAAAAGGGTTCTCAGTATTAGCTGATGGCAGGAGCTGTTGGGGAAGTCAGCACTGGGGGACAAGCCCAGCCATGGGAAGGGGAAGGTTTGAGACAGGAAGAGGAGCAGTGAAGAAGGGGTGAAAAGAAGGAAGGATCCAGAAGATGGAGGGGTGAGGGGAAAGAGAGAATTTCAGGTGTCTGTATACCCTTCCTGGCACCAGGGGCAGCAGCCTGCTTGCAGGGCTCTGGCCCATGCTCCATTTCCAATTTGGCTTGTTTGAGAGCATAAACCTCCCTCCAGTCTGGGCGCCAATAAAAGAGGCAGCTCTGCAGAGTCTGCACTCCACTGTGGCAAGCTGCCGACTTTCATTTCTTTTTACTACTGACTTTGTATGTCTCTCGCCCCTTTCTCCCATTCTGGGGACTTTATGGACTGAAACGCAGCATCCACCTTCCCAAGAGCAGTGGCTGGCTCCAGTCCTGGAATTCCAGGAAATTTCCAAGGTTGTCTCTGGACAACAGCAGCAAGCATCACTGTTTGCACCACCCAGCCCTGTGCAGAGGGCTGTGCCCACCAACGCAGTCATCCTGTGAAGCTCAAATCCCATCACAGGCTGGCATGGGGCTTCTCTATCAGAGCTCCTCCTTCTCCTTCCAAAAGGACATCTACACCTCTACACTGCCTATCCCAGCTGCAAGGAGGCACCAAGATGTCGGGGCATCTTGTTCTGCCCTGTCCAGATGAAGCCTGACTCCTGTCCCAGGGCGTGCAGCTCCACGCAGCCAAGGACAGCTGTGCCCCACTGCTTGATGTCCCACCACCATCGCACAAATCAGCTCCACATCCATTACTTGTCTGATGTCTGGATGGGCAGCACTGCCTTTTCTGACTGCTGTGCAGTCTGGTCCTTGCCTTCATGCCTTAGTGGAGGTGCCCACTACTCACCTCAGTCACTCACAGGTCCATGCTTGGGGAGGAGGGCTTGCGTATGTGTGAGAGACTGCTCCCTCACATGCTGCTGACTCTGCAAACTGATTAGGCAATTAAAATGTTTCAAAGAGGAGAACAACAAATGACAAAGAACAAATGAAAGTGAAGCACAGCCAGGAACAAACCTGGCTGGAAAATAGTACCTAACACACAACTCATCACAGTAGTTCTGCATGCCAAACTGGCAAGCAAAAAGCCAATCATCTCTCTGAATAGAAGTTTTGGCTGAGAAATGTGGGTTTTCCAAAGAAGGGTGTCCTTTTTTCTAGCACTTTCCACCATTCTTTTCTTTTCATTGAAGGTCCAGTCCTTCCCTGTGTCTGAACAAGCACTCATTTTCTCAGAAATATCCATGGAAGAACCATTTCTCAGACACAGGCTTGTACCTGCTCCAGTCTTGTACCTTTCCTGCCCCAAAGTCCCTCGTGTTTTCCTCTGGCCAACCCAGGACATGGAAGCAGGTTCCAGAAAAAACCCAGGATATTGAGACAAGTGATTTGGGTTTACCTTGTACCAAACAATTTGCCTACTGACAGCCCTCCATATCCACCCATGTTGGTGCTTTTGCTGTCTCAAATGCAGCTGGGCTGTCACACAGCTCCAGAGCAGAACAGGAGGCAACAAGATGGGGTTTTTTTTCTCATACAAGTAGCAAATTCTGAAGTTAGCATTAAGTAGCTTTGCAAATCTTGGCCTCCAGCACCCCTGCTGGCTGCTCCCTCCTCTGCCCAGCAGCACACGTGTGGACATATGATTTCTGACACACATGTGTCCTGTATGTCATGATTATTGCACATTTCATTGTGCCCCTATGCACATTTTGTAAGACAATCTGACATGTACATGTCCTAATTCCCAAGCTGTTGGGGTTGTTTCAGTCTGATTTTGCCATGCTCATGGCTGCAGTTCAGGACACACATGCGAAGATGCTTCCATGGTGGTTCTGTGTATGAACACACATGAGTTGGCTTTTTCTACAATATCATACATTTGGGCCCCAACCCACACATATGGCAAAATCACAGACAAATTTTGATATTTATTTTGCCCCTTCTGTGCCTCTACTGTATGTGTATGTGAAAGTATTTAATGAAATCATAAGCCATACCCTGTAGTATCCACTTCACATGTAGTTCACTTGTGAGTAGGGTGGTTCTTTTTATTTTATTTTTTTGCATGGGTACCAGTAAGCACACAAACAACAGCAGAGGAGGAAAGATCACACTGGGAAACCAAATATCTTGGTATTTGTATTTGTGTTTCTTCTTCATGAGTCTTTCTTTGCCTCAAGGAGCCACTTATGGGGCTGAAATACTGCAAGATCTGGTCTTCTTGTAGTATTCCTACCATCCAGGGAGTGAAACACCCTGAGCAGAACAGATCTTACATTATTTCAGCTTCACAGAGTGCTCCCTGAGGCACCGGCAAGAAACATAAGCACAGCTACAAAGGCACAGAAAATGCTGGCAACACAGATGCAAGTGCTGAACTCCAAGAGTTCCTTCCTCAGAGGAACAAGCGGGCAGATGCTGTGAGCACCCTGGCTGGGCCATGCTGCAGTGCTTGGGGTGGGTGTCCTGCAAGAGGTCTGCTTCAACTTTGGGTGACAGTGTTGAGCCCAATCCAAACTGCAGGAACAGCACTATGTGAGTGTTTGCAGGTTCATGGTGCATGACTGGAAGCAATCACTCTTCCAGGGTGCACAGGACAGCTGGGGACAAGCTCACTGTCTCTTACACACTGCGCTTTCGGCATCACCTGGATCCAGGAGGGAACCGCGGTTCTGACTGGAGCCGTCACACAGAGCAAAACCAGCTCACAGGGTCTGTCTGTGCCACCCTCAGGCCCAGAGGGTTTCAAGGTGGCTGGTGCACACCTTAGTGAGAGGGTGCCCAGCTCTGATACCACACAGCAGAGTCGTGCACTGCCAACCTGAGCCCAGACCTCAGTGAAGCAAATGGGAGCTCTGGACTTGCTGTGATGGTCTTTATTGCAGGCCTGCTCATGGCTGGATGGTGGAGCTCATGCTTCTTAAAAGCCAAGGATGAATTCATTTTTCTGTTACATGTCCAAAACACTTCCATGTACCTCCATAAAAACCTTTCAAATACATTACAGGTAGACATGAGCAGAAAAACACTGGCAGCAAACCAGAAATACAGAAATACTCCCAGAAATCAATGCATTTCAGTCAGCAATACCTGTGCTGGTGGGGCATGAAGACTGCAGCCTCTCCCCTCATTCCATCATCATCACTGATTGCAGTTTGCCAAATGATATGACTGAGGCTATACACTTGCAAGGCAGTTCCCTTCATTGTATGGGTGGCTCTGGACATCAATGTAGATAAACCTGTTGTGTTCAACCCTATTTTTTTGAAGATGTTTCAGAACTTTGCCTATTCTACAATAACTAGACACTTTTTGATAGAGATAAATATTTTTCAAGTAACATCTTCTGCCTTGTCATAATGTTAGGGAAAATGTTCCGTTGCCTCCTACCATTGATGATCTCTAGAAATGGAATGAAAGGTAGAAATTCCAGCTTGCAGGAAATTCTGTTATTTCTACATTTGTTTTCATCATGAAGTGAAATGAAAAATGAAGTGGATAGAATGGGGTAGAACAGAATGTTAATTCTGAAGGAAATTCAATGCAGAAGCATGAAAATAATGTTAAAGTTTCTTTTTTGATAGCATTGAAAAAACAAAATAGCTTATAAATATAATGAGAAAAGCAAAACAAAAGCAAATAATCCATTGCATTTTGGGTCAGTTCAAACTTCTGCCAAGAATTCCAGTCAACATTTAACATTTCCAGAAAATGGTTCAATTTGGAGGATTCTGCATTTTCCAGTGAAATACTGGTTCATCAAAATTCTTTTTTGATCAGCTCTCTTGATTATACTGTGCTACTAAAGAGGGATGTTTTCTGCTGTAACCATTTTTTTTCTAGCTGCAGGCATGTAATTTACACTTATATTTCAACTGACTAATACCACATTAAGCATCCTCTTCAAACTGGACTTTCATTATCGGAGATTACATAACAAAAGAAAGCAGCCATAATGGACAAAAGCCTGGAGTGTGTGGTGGGGGAACCTGTGATGCTGTGTCCTGTGGGAGGCCTGTGCTGAGCAGCCTGGGGGTCCCTGCCTCTGCCCCCCCAGTGCTGCAGCACCACTGTGTCACACACCCCATGGCAGAGCAGCCTGTGCCCCACTGAGCTGAGCCTGGAGAACAAACCACTCTTCCTTGTGTTTCAATCAGCTGGAGTCAAACGGAAAAGCCATTAAGCTCTGGGCACTCCAGTCCTTCTCTTTTCCTAAATTATCTTCTGTTTCCTTTTTCTTGGTTTTTGCTTTTATTTCTCTCTTCCTCCTTCAGACTCTCTCCTTCTTCTTTCTTCTCCATGATTATCTCTCTTTTCCCTTAGAGTGTCATGGCAGGCATTGCCCTGTCTTCAAGGCTGCATGTTTGCAGCTTTTTGAGCTGGATGCTTTTGCATCCTCCCCAGTCAGCCAGTCATCCAGTCATCCCTGCCCCATAAGTGGGCTTGTTCCTTCCAAGACCTGGCTTTGGAAGTTCCAGATTTCCCCTTTCAGTGGCTTTGGGCTTCAGCACTTCAGCAGGGACGTCATCCTGAACCCGCCCTTCGAGTGACACAGAAGGCAGCATCAGCCAGAAGCTCTCCCCTCCCAGACATCCTATTCACACAGTATTTCATCAGAAATAAAAAAGACAAGTTAATCAGTTTGGGCTGAAAATGAAGGAAACAATGGGGGTAAAAAAACAGTTGGAGAAATGATATTTCTCTCCTCCGGCAAAGGGGCATGTTGGGGGTGGGAAGGAGTGTGGGGGGGTGGGTAGAGGGAAGGAAGGTTGCTTTATTTTATTGATTTAAAAAAAAAACACACACATATCCCACAGGCGCCAAAAAGCACAGGGCAATGATTAATGTCCCCTCAGAAAAAGAAATTATATAGAATAAATTAAACTACTGTGGCAGCAAATTGAAAAATAAGGATGTAAATGAGGTTTGAATACTTAATATCTGAGAAGGGGAAGCGAGTCCCGGGCACAGAGAGAATGGTAAGAAATTGTCAGCGACCCAAGGAGAGACACTCCCTTCCCCCAGCCCAGGAGCCCCTCTGCTCTGGGCAGGAGGCCAGCAGCAAGGAGCTGGCACTGGGAGCAGAGCAGGGTGGCCTCACACCTGGAGATGCAGTCAGCCACACTCAAGCCTGGGGTTGCTCCACCAGCAGATCCTTGCACAAGCATTTTCACACCACACAAATACCAAAACTGGGTCCAGCTACTTTAGGTAGCCTCATAAGCAGCATTTCATGGCACAGGTCATTCAAAGGGAAGCTGGGGAGCTGCAGGCATTTGCCTGCATTTGCTGCATGGCATGCAGCCTTTTCCCTGAGGAAGTGTGAATTGACATCTCCGTGGCACCTGTGTCATCTCCAGGTCAGCAGGGCTGTAGACTCCCCTGTGCATTGTGGACAGAGATTTTTGTTACCCAAATGCGTGTGTTCTGTCTGCACTGGATGCTCACATGAGCAGCAGCCTGCTTAAGTTGGAGCATGCAGACCTCCTGCTGTGATAAGCCAGCCCAGCATCAGGAAAGGTCAGCGTGTGCCAGGACTAAAGGAAGGGAAACCACAAGTGACAGGAAAGCCATGGCAAAGACATACTAGCCTCACATGTGCCTTGTTTGTATGGAAAACCCCTAGCCACAGTCCACATCCCCTGGGCTCCTTCAGCTCAGTTCCACTCAGCCGGGATGTAAGGGTGACCACGTTCATGTTTGGATGCAGGCTCCCATTTGCCATGCAGAGCTGCAACAGCTCTATTAAACCTGCTGGCTGTCAGCTTGTATCTCACCCAGCGTGTGGTGTGGTCCCCCTGGATGACACATTAGCAGGTCTACAGAAATCAAACTTTGGCTCCCACCTCTGGCAATGATTCCTTGTGTTACCACTGTGAAGTTACTTCTTTTTCACTGCCCCATCCCTAGCGGTGAGATCTGGCACTAGAAAGCATGGAGGAGGTTTATGTTCATGTATCAGGACTGTGGAGCTAGTGCTAAGAGCTGGGAGTGATGAAGGATCCTACAGTAAACCTGTCCTGCTGCTGCATGCTGCCATATGCAGCTGGCCTTTGGGCTTGTTTTCCATATTACAGGTGCAGGTGAAAGATCCTGACTGCGGATTAAATGTGGTGTTAATATCAAAACAAAATACAAAGCACAAAGAGCTTGCCTTTTAGCTCATTTCTGGGAGTTCACTAGGCAGTGAATGTCCAAGCAAAAAACCACTGATACCAGAGACAGAGAAGATGCATAATGAGGGTCTGGGGATACTTTAGCTACACTAGCCTTGAAATCTGGGAATACCAGACTCCGACTGGGATCCTGCTTCTGGCTACAGGCTGTATTTCTGTCCTTCTGCCAAAGATGAGAGAAGCAATAGGACTACAGAGGGAAAACCTGGTTAGTCACAAAAATGGGAGGAAAGAAAACTACCACACTTTGTCCCTTGGGAGCTGACCACAGGAGGATGGCTCAGCCCAGGAGCTGCCAGTGCAGGAGCCCTGAAGAGCCAGGGGCGGCTTCTGCTCCTGGGAGCTTGCTCCTGATTTGGGGTCGGGGCAGATCTGACTGCAGGAAGAGAGAAACGGCAGAGAGGCAGAAGGAGAAGGGGGCAGAGTACAGGGGTAGCAGCCCAGTGGGGGTGCCTGAGCTTGGGCTGTAATAGAGCAGAGCGCCTTCACCTGCTGTTTCGGTTTAACCTCAGGCATAGCCATTAGTCTGACCCGATGGGAAATTAATATTCCCCAAATTGCCAGAAAGCTGCTCACTCTGGCTTATTTTCTTTCCATCTGGCTGTGGTGGAGGAGAGCCCGTCCTCAGCTTGCTGCTCAGCTGGCTCTTTCTTTTTTATCTCTTGTCTCTCCATCTCTCATTCAGCCCCCTCTATCTCTGCATCTCCTCTCTGCTTCCCTCTGCCAGCGTGGGTAAGTGTGCGTGCGCGTGTGTGTGTGCGTGTGTCCCTCTCACTTCCCTTCTGTCTTTTTTGTTCATATATATTTAGTATTTATTTACAAGCTTGATTTTTTTCCCTCTGAGTGAAGCCAGGCATGCACAGAAATCCTTAAGATGCTATAAAGCCGCTGAGGTATAAAATGGAAAGTGCTTAGCCTGCCTGTACAGAAATATCTCACTGCGCCGCACTGGAAGCCACCGAAGCTGGGCACTGTAAATCTCATAGAGTTTAGCTTGTTTGTTTACACCATGACGACGATCTAAAGAGAAAAAGAGAGAGAGCGAGAGGGAGAAGCTCTTGATTCCCCTGTCAGGCCACAGCACATATCCCCAAACCATTTATTGGACCTCATGAGCAGGATTCCAGGCTGGCAGTGCCTTCCCTGCCCATCTGCAGAGACAGTTCAACAGTAGGAGGGGGAGAGGTGGCCTCTCTAATGTTGTCCTTCTGAGGACATGGGCAAGGCAGTGTCATTTCCCAAGGCCACCCTGAGAGAGACATTATGAGGATGTCCTACTCTTGGGACAGAGTGGACTTTCTTGCTTCTTACTTGTTTTTTTTGACTTGGTCTGAGTGGCCTTGGTCTAAGTGGCCTTCTGAGACCACCATGAACAGTCACCAAAGGTGTTCTTAAAGTCTTAGAAATGGCCCTTGCTAGAAGCAATGGGCCACAGAAAAGCTGGACTTGGGGGAAAAAGGTTCAAATTTGGACTCCTTTATGACCTTGCACAAATAAAGGTCGCTCCTCAAAACCTGTCATGCCCATGTTCCTGAAGCACTGCCCTGGCACTTCCTTTCCTATCCAGCCCATCTCTGTGACAGGGCTCAGGTGAGGACCCCATGCACTAGCCTCTGGTGGGGATCTGGCATTGCTCCCACGGCCTCCAGGTTGGTCCAGCCATTGTTCTGGGGTACAACAGCATCTCAGCACACACCAAGATGGGCCCTGCCATTTGGAGCTGCCCCACAAAGTGACCCGTTCACTCTTCTCCCCAGTGGCTGCTCTGGCGGGCACACTGCCAGAGCCAAGTCAGATCTGCATTCTGCCCCTTCAGAGAGGGGCTGTACAGAGCACTGGAGAGCAAACAGCAGGAAATTGCTGTTTCACAGCTCCCCACTCAGATCACGGAGGACAAGCAGATATGTTTCTTCATGTGTCAGACACTGTGGTCTCAATCTGAGCAAAGATGGAGTCACAGTAGCATAGATGAGATGAGATTTGAAAAGGAAAGAAGGAAAGGAAAGATAAAACAGCCTAAAACAGGAATTATAAATGTTATATATAGTACAGTACCAGAAAGACACTGTTGAAAACATGACAACCTGCAATGATGGCACTATAAAAACATCTCTTGTTTAAAAAAACACCAGGCTGCTGTACTTGTTCTTACATCACATGTGGGGAATTTAACCTGCAATGTTGATGTGACCTGACCCAAACCACACAGGGAGTTTGCCATGATCTGGGAGTTGAACTCAGGTCTCCTGTGTTCTAGAGACAGATTCTTTCTAAGATGAAGATATAAAAGCATTGGACACAGAAAAAAAAAAACAAAAACAAAACATCACAGGTTGTCTCAGGTGTTCATGAACAGAGAGACTAGGAAGGAAGGAAGGAATCCTACCCTCTCCAAGAGTATCTGCATGCTGCTGAGGTTGCCAGGTCTTCCAGTCTGCCTCCCAGCTTTCTTCCAACTTCAGTGCCACAAGGCATATGCATGGAAATTCTTGCTGTGCAGTGAGTCTGCAGAGATGCGCTCTGTCCACAAACAGAAGTGGAAGAGAAAGTGGGAGTTCAATGCCTACTTGGCACGTTGGTGAGTTTGCACCTCTTTCCATGAGCATCCATCAGAAAGATAACTCCATCCATCCTCTTCCCAAAAAACCCTGCAAGCCTGAAATCTATAGATAAACAGTTGCAGATGGTTGTTGACTCAAGTTCTTCTGTACCCTGCTATTCCTACAAGCTGCTATGCTTCCCAGGCAAGGGGAGGAGAAATTGGAGGAAAGTGTAGAAGTCATTGCTTGGGGTGCCAGCTTGCCACTGAGGCGTGCAGAGAGGGTGCAAGAGTGCTCCCTGCAGGAAGATGACTAGTTCATGGTCTTATGTTGGGCCAGAGTGGCAAGATCTTTTTGCTACTGGGCGCCAGAGAACAGGACCTTGAAGTCCCTGCTTGCAAAGTATATTTGCACTGAGGCTTTTTTTGGCAGACTGGAAGGTAATTTTTTATAGGACATACAGAAAGACAATGACTTTGTGCACCCCAATACAATCGCCCTCCTATGGATTCATGTGTGTTGGAAAGAACTTTCCACCACTGCAAGAGGAGAAATTGGGTCCTGCCACAAAGATAAAGACTTCACACACAGTAAGGATGGATTAGCCTTGAAATCTCTCCTCCATGATCTTTTGCTGAAATCCTTCTTCTCTGTTTGTTTTTCTGTTCCTTCCCAAATGGCTTCCTGGCCTCTTCTTTAAGGGGGCACGCCAGGGCCCAGAGTAGGGGTCTCCACAGTGCTCAGAACAGGCCCCCAGACAGCTGCAGTGAAAGGGATGCTGCAATCCTAAATGCCCTGTGCGCTCTACATATTGTGGAAAAAGCTGTTGCATTCATCAATGTCAGATGCAGAGTTTGAATAAATTTGAATGCACTCAAGCGTGTTCCCTGCAGTTTTTTATAATATCACTTTCCAGTTTGAATATTTCACTTACTTTTTTTCAAATTTCTTTTTATCCACCAGTTTCTCCTCTTTTTCATCCTCTCCTCCTTCCACTTTTACCCCCCCTCTCCAGGTTTTTACATTTGCAACCCAAGCAATTGGACAAGGAAGCCATGCTGTATGCTTCCTCTCAGCAGTGCCCTGGAACAGGCAGTCACTTCTCACATTGTAGTCATGGCTTCCCAGCTGTTGGCCAGTTTGAACATCTTCCCACCACAGAACAACACCCCACGGGACACTTTGGCTAGGAGAAGCAATTAGTTTGTAAGGTATCAGTACCGGATTGACTTGTGATGGCTCACAGGTGGTCTTTCCACCACTGGGTCCACTGGGTCATCTCTGTGGGGCTCTGGCTGTGGAAAGGGGACAACATGGTCAGTGTCACGAGCCATCAAAAGGGTCCCAGCCATGCATGTGTGCTGAAGGGCAGAACCAGTCACTGAGAAGCAGATCTTCAATTGCTCTCCTGCTGGCGCTGCATGGTGGTGTCCTAAAGCTACCCCAAGGTAAACAAGGTGAACTGAATTAATGCTGTCCTTCCTACTCTTTGCACCAACCAAGAGTAAACCTATCAGCCCCTTTGGTCTCCCACATTTCAGTTCCTCCCCTCTGTAATGGGAACCAGAGCTGTGTTCATAGACCACCATGTGATGCAAAGTGAACAGACCTGCTAAAAGGTTACTTACACTCTTGACCAGCCGAAGAAAAGGGGCTGCTATTTGTAACCCTGTTTTTGGACTGCATTTCCATGTCTTCTGTACAAGTAGGAGGGGACAAGAAGGAGAAACGTCTTGTACCATTCTGACCAGACAGGCAGCTCCAAGATGGCTAGCCCTGGCCCAGGACTGCATGTCCTTAAGACAGCAGGGTGAGGTACTGGGGATGGGGAGGGAGAAAGGGCTGATGGCACCATAGGATGAATGCATTCTGCTGCTTGTATTGAGAATTCACTGCTCTCCCTTTTAGTGAAAACTCTATGATCTTGTGACTAACCACTTTCCCCTTTCACTGTTTTTGATTTATATCCCATTACTTCGCCTGTTTGTGCCTTGCAGACATGAATTTTTTCCCTGACATCTCCTATGCAGCAGCCACGTCAAAACCTTTGATAAAATAATAGTGGTAAGACGCTTGCATGGCTGTTTTTATGTTTCCAGGGATATAGACATCAATTAAAACTCTTCATACGATCTGATCCGTCGTTATTAAAGGCATTAATACTGGCACGCCCCTCAGATTAGGGGCTGCTCACCGGGCGATGGAGGAAAGCAGGGAACATCGTCTGCACGCGTCCCCTTTCTGCTCAGCTCCCGCAGGAACCTCGCTGGGAGGACAATCAGCACAGGCTACCGAGGGCACCCGTGGCTGCACTGAGCTGGCTGGGGGCAGGACAGGGCAGAGCCATCCCATCCACCAGCAAAGCACAGCACTGCCCTCCCAACACCTCCCATAGCACCACACGACCTTGAATGACAAATACAGCTCTGCCACTGACCCCCCCCCAGACTGAAGGTGTCTGAGTTGCTTGAATGCATGCCACGGGGCATGTCCAGGGAGGACAGCTGAGGCTGCAGCCAAGGGATGCTTGGTGCTGAGCATTCACTTAAGAAAAGGCAACCTTCAACAATGTAGGTGAAGTGGGGAGGGAGAGTTGAAGCACTGAGAGAACATGTGATTTTTCCATGGCATCTCATACTGCATTTCCTCATCAAAGATGTCCACAAGTTAACAAATATTAGAAAAATTTCTAAACCAGGGGGAAACTGAGGCTGCATGGAGTATATTGTTAAATATGCCAATGCTGGTACCTAATTAATGGAAGAAATGGGCACTGTAGAGGTCAGCCTGTGAAAAAGTCAGGGTCATCACTCAGCATTTCACTTGCTGAGGCAAACCAGAAGGTCTGAATTATAGTTTCCTGCAGTCCAGTCCAGACCCACGTGCGCCCAGCTTTTCTCATTCAACACAGCCCAAAGCAATTCCTGCTGGAACTGGAAACATTTGGTGTCCCCATCTAACCTTCTCACTGTGTCTCTCATGGGGGGAAATCTGGATTTGCAGTGGACAGTTTTGGAGGCAGGACCTTTCCCTTTTCCCTCCAACATCTCCACTATTCAGAATCTGTGTTCCCTCTTTGTTGACACTTTATGATACAGCCAAAGACTCCCTTTGGCGATGATGCCTTCCACAGTGCTGTTAGAGGACTCTATAACCACAGCACTCTCTGTGCTAGGAAATCTGTGCTTGGAAATCCATGTGGCTTTCCAAATCTTCATTCAGTAAAGCCAGAAGATTAGGAAATCCTGCTTAGTGTATGGTGGCTGACAGGCTACTGCTCTCTACGCAGTATTTACATTATTTAACTTTTTTAAAAATCTCTTTCTGTCATCATTTCTTTTCCCTCCTTGCCCATCAGGAAGACAACACTGGTCCTTCTGCTTGGCTTCTCCTGTGAGAAAAGACAGTCAATGCTCAGGTCATGGCCACAGAATAGCTTCTGGTGTCTCCCACTCACAACAGTTACCTTCCTTCTGACTTCCCGAGGGCTAGGCAAAAGTGGTCAAGAGATGATGGAAGAAAGGTGGGGACAATATCTTGGGAGACAATGTCCACCAGCACCCTCCACACAGGTGCCAAAGCTTTGAGATACACTGGGGCTCAGCAACACAGTGGACTCTGGGATGGGATGGCTTTTCTTTCACCCTGACCAGTCATGGGAGGCCACCGGCCCACGAGGCACTTCCTTGGTGGCTCACCAATGAGGATAAAGATAGGAAAAACTGCCTGGAAGTATTGCCTCCCCCAGTTTTGCCGTGGGATGGAAAGGATGTCAGTAGGAGGAAAAGCTCCTCTCTCTCATCCAAAGGAAATTCAGGCAATAGCCTGCTTGCCAGGCACCTTGGCACAGCCCAGCACAGCCACCGCCCACCCCACCAGTTTGTGCTCTGGGCCTGCAGTTGAGAAGAAAGAGAAATCACCCCCCAACACAAGAGATGGGGGGCAGCAGGGGAGCAAGGTGTGTGTGCATCCTCCATTTTGGTGTCTCTTTTTAAGCTCTGGCTTTCCGTTGCCCCAGGGGAGCCAAGGGGAAGCGTGTGTCTCTCAGGCACACAGCAGCCCTGACTGGGTAACGGTGCAGAACGTAAAGTGTTGTCTATTAGGTAGGAGACTGGTTAATACAAAGAGTTGTTGGTAATAACAATGTCCTTTCAGCAGTGACAGAGACAAAGTACCTGCATGTGGCGTGTACCACTGCGTGCAGCGACTGATGGTCACAGGGAAGCTTTGGAGATCATTTGAATTTCACATCCAGGGAGAGTCGGCCTATCATTAAAAAACCCTAATTTCAGTGTCAGGTGGAGTTCCAGGTAATCGATCATGGTGTCAGCTGGCACAGGCTCTCCCTGCCTCCTTGCCTTGCCTCCAAGTCAGCCTTGGTTTTTTCCAATTAAACTTGTTGCTGGGATCCAGAGGGAAGCGCAGGAGCATACGAAAGGCAGAACACACAACCCCCCTCATTACTGGTGAGGTGGGGGCTGATGGGGCCAGGAAGGTGGGGCTGAGGCTGGTGTGGAATAATTATGGCTGGGGGCTGGCTAAGGAAAGAGGATGCCCAGAAAATGATCTTTGCTGCAGCAAGTTGCAGAAGGGCCTTGCAGGGAGGGGATCTCAAAACATCACTGCATCTTGTGGAAGGCATTGCATGAGACCCTCCATGCATTACTGATGCTGCCAAGCCCCTACAGCCAGTTTTCCTGTATGCTCCAACATTGTCTCTGCCCCTATCAGTCTTTCAAACCACCTGAGCCCCTGTGGCTCTCATCCTGCACTTATTGCTCTCAGCCTCTTCATCTCACATGCTTCCTCCCTCCTCCCCACACAGGCATCTCTGGCATCTCCAGCTCCTCTCAGCCACCCCCAGATAGCTCTCCAGGGTCCACCCCTTGCTCTCCTGAGTCAGATTCCCTTTAATGGATAGCAGAAGGATCCAGGCTGCTCTCTACATCATCAGTTACCAGGGCAACATTTTTGGCAAGAGAATTTTTTGGTTACAAAACAACCTTCCTCTTCCCCCAAAGGTCAAATCTGCATGAAGAATTGCCATCAATAGAAACATACTCTGTTTTCCATCATATTTAACCTCAGTTTTAAAACTCCTATCTGTAACCAAAGTTGACTGAAGAGGTTTCATACAGGGGGAGAAAAATACTTCTAAAATAATGCCAATAAAAGTGCTTTAGAAAGCTGATGAAATATATTAGAAAAAGATCTTTTAATTTCTACACATATTCTTCAAGAAATCCCATTGCAACCCTACTACATAGAAATTATATTGAAACTGAAACACTTCTACCACATTTTCTCAATGCTTTCACTAGTTCTACTCGCAGCTGTGACTGTTTCGTAGCTAAGGTTTAGGTGCAGTAATAGAGTCACTATTTATTGCTGCTTTTACCTACAGATCACAAATATCAGCCCTAAGCAAGACCAGGACTCTGTCCCATACACCTAGTGAAAGACAGCCATTAAACCAAAAAAACTGAAAACCAACAAGGCCAGGCTTATCCTCCTAACTGAGAGGCAGGGGATGGACTCACATGGAGAATTAGATGTCTTGTTTATGGAGGACTGAGGTGCATAACCCCAACAGGATGGTTCAGAAGAAAGGGGCTGCCATAGGGTAAGAGATGACGAACGTGGGATTTGGGGCACAATTGCCCTGATGGACTTCCTGTGCCCAGGGCTTTCATGCTCAAGTGATTTCTAAAGCCACAACAAAGCAGAGGGAGGTGGCTCTGAAGGTCAGTGTGGGGTGAGCCACGTCTCATGGCCAGAGATCAGCAGGGACTAGCTGAATGGGTCATTCAGGGTTGACCATTGGTGTTTGCAGTGTGAGTTGGAGGGTAAACATAGACTTGACCTTGACTGTGGGTGCAGGCAAAACTGAAGAGCAAGCCTTGAGGAAATAGGAGATGGAATGGTGCAGGCAATCAGGTAAATCGTCTTGTCTCTGTGGTGCGAGGACGCTGCCCATCTTTGCCCAGCCCCCTCTGACTTGTCCAGGCATCCACATGAGAGGGAAAGGTCAAACTGGTCTAACTGCAGCATTGCAGGAAGGTGATCTTCTTTTCCAAGAGAGAAACTGGGCAGCGGAAAAGACATTGCTGTAATGCTTAACCATAAAGCTGGGCAGGGAGCCCAAACACAGAAAGTTGAGGTTAACACCATTCACTGTTGGAACAAAGGTCATTGTGGATCGGGAACATTCAGCCAAGACTGGAAATCTCTCATGCATAGTAGATTGGCCACCCCATTTGTGCCAGTGCTGCAAAGGGACAGCACACCCAGGGCTGAAGGAGAGCTTGCTAAGCTGCAGCTGCATACTGGACAAGAACCCAGGAAACAGCCCTGCCTTCCATCTTCCTGACAGGGATCGCTGGGCATAGGACCAAGTGTGAGCAGCAGAGACCTTCCTGGTGCTCTTCACAGCTGGATACATGGATAGGGCTTTCCTCCCAGCCATCCAGTCCTGCCAGGACTCGGACCACTCTTGTTCCCGAGGGGTATTGGTTATGAACAGGTCTCCTGCAGATGAGAGTTTTGCCTAGATAGTGACAGTAGCTGCAGTGACCATGTTGAGACACTTCTAAATTCTCAGCCTAGTTAGACAGATGCTATTTATAACTTAGTTGGTTGCAGAAGGCCTTCAGTGCTGAGTCCGGACTATTATCCGTAGTAATTATCCTGGACCAAATGTGAGCACAAAGACTACTGTTCATTTTTGCAGAAATCCAAGACAAAGAGACATGAGGAAAAGCATGGCCTGGTTCCTTTCTGTTAGGTGTATTAGTCTCTTCTTGCCACTTCTGACTGCGCTGATCTGCAGTTGGGGAAGTTAGTTTCTCATCTGCTGCGGGGTAGAGGGAGCCCTGGCCTGAACTTGGCCAGGTAAGCGTGACAGTCCCAGGCCTGCTCCTCTCTGAGATTTGATCCTGGCTTGTCAGAACAATTGGCAGCTGCTGTGGCTCCGCAGGGGGCTGGAGCCACTTGGATCCCACATGATGCCCAGAGGAGAGGAGAAACCAATTGCCTTTGCTTCAAGGACACGAAGCAAAGCATAAAGAAACTATGTGTAAATTGAATGGGAGGCATTAGGAATATCTTTGGACAGAGCACAGGTTTCATCAGCAGTCATACTGACTATGACTGATATATCTGATTTCTCCCTCTCCATCTCCCTCCACCCCTCAGGTGGCTTTTCTGGCTGCCAGCTGAAGGGAAAGAACAATCCCCAATCCCTCACAGAAGAGCTGGCAATGGCTATGGTTTGTTGAGGTTACCTCTGCAATGCAGGTCCCGAAAGGATAAACCTTATTGTCCAGGCTGCAGCATCTGGCTTTGTGTCCTCAGTGGGAGCGTGCTCAGAGCTGTGGCAGTGCTGTGTTCCCCAGCTGGGTACACACTGAGGTATGAAACCACACTCATCTCCCCACTGCTGATGGGATTTCTGAGATCACACAGAGATGCAAACTAGGCTCAAGCATTAGGGACTGGAAGGGGGACACTTACAGTCTGAGGTTGGTTTGCAGCTCAGAACCTGTGGGACCTGGACTGAACTGCCTCATCTCTGGGCTTTGGTTCCCTTCCTCTTCACTGGAGGTATGGCCCATCAGTTTAATTTACCTTCACAGTCTCCTTGGCACTGGGAATGGCTCTCCCTGTGGCATCGCACAACATCCCAGTTCAGCCCATTTGCTCTGCCAGGAGGTACTGCAGTGCAAATAGCAAAGCTGGAATGTGTAATAATGCATAATGGGAGGACGTGAGGCCAGAGCTGACATTCTCAACTCCTAAGTTTACGATAACTGTAACAAATCTCTCATCGTTTGTTCCTTCCTTGCCTGGCACTTTTGCTTCTCTTTAAATGGAGTTTATCATGGTGCAGTGGGCTTTTTTCCAAGTTAATGTCTGTCAGCTCCAATTTGTTGAAATGACCTTCGTAGGCTCAGGGGAATTTTAAAAATAAATAAAGAAGAGCTTGCTGGAGTGCTTAGGGGGGGCTTCACCTGACAGCCAATGATAGAGACACCCCAGAGTCTGTGAGCACCACATTGTCCCAGGATCATGCCAAGGGAAATGGGATGATTTGGGAAAAGATTTCAGGGCTCCAGGGATGTCTGTATGATGGAAGAGAGGACTGAGCTGAGTCACAGACACAGGACTACTGCTGATGGGGAAGGGAGGCATGCAGCACTCTCTGAGTCCCCAGAACAGGCACTTAACTGGGGTGTGGGTTCATACAATAGACCCCAAAGGACGCACAAAGGGTACAGTGCTCTTATCTTTGCTTGTCTCCCAGAAAGGCCTTCTCCAATAATCTCTTTTGAACTCTCTTGCTTGAACCCAAAATCAGATCCCCTTATCTGGGTTGGTCAGGATGAGGCTAGTCCTGGGGACTGACCAACTTCATGATCTGCCTTTGCAGGGAGCTGGATATAATTCTCTGTCTCAGCTTTGCCTTCTGGAAAGGCTAAGGCCATTTTGCCAGAATTTATGTCAGCCAGAGTTGGCAAGCTAGGTGGGACTATGCATGGATTTGAGTATTCAGGAACAGTGAGGGGGGAAAAAATCAGCACTTCAATAAGGCTAAAGACATGAGAGAATAGGGAAGGAAACAGTGAGAAGGTCAGAGAAATAGTCTAAAACAAATCTCCTGGCTCCAGCTAGTGTGGGCAGACTTTGCAGGGTTATCCAACCTTCCTGAGCCAGGAAGAAGTACATCAAAATCTGTTTGGCCAAGACCTGAAAGGATGGGAACTCTAAAAGCCTTTCACAGGAATGCCCCAACTGGAGGTGGACTGAAATCGCAGCAGGAGCCCAAGAAGATACAGTCAAATGGGTTCCCACTGGCTTCATCATTAGCATTGCTGGTAGTGTGGCACCGGCCAGAAGTCCTGTGCAGGCTCTCAGGCAGCTGCATGGTGTAGTCATGACTCCAAAGCCCTGCTCAAAGTGCTTGAACACACACAATGGCCATCCCTGGCTTAGCAAGAGGAACTTGGAGGTTTAGTTTATATTCCTGGCTCTGACATTGTCACAGTATTGAAACTCAGGCAAGTCAACATGCATTTGTTTATTTTCTCCCAGGGCAGTGCTCAGCACAACAAGGGTCTTTGTTCTGAGTGGTGCTGGGAGGCAAATGGTAATAATAATAATAATAATAATAATAGTAATAGTGATAACAGTAGTGATAATATGGGTGAGCTATTTGGGATTCTTCATCTAAAGAGTTCTACACCCAGCACCTGGGAAGAAAAGGAAAGTAGTCATTCCGAGTATCACAACATAAGAATAAGTAGGGTCAACTGAAATTTAAATTAGTGACATCTGCTTATTGGATTTTCTTCCTATCCTTCTGCACATCTGAGACCTTTCCCATCCTGTGATGGCAGTGCTTGCAGCAGCTCTCCCCACCCAGTCTTCACCAGTTTCAGTTCCTGGCTTTTTCCTGTTCCTGTGTGAGCTCTAAAGCAGGCTGCAGGAGCCATGAGGCCATCAAGAACTACTGAACATCCATCAGTTGACATTTGAGCATGAACAAGGCATTTAATGCATAAAGATCCATTTGGCATAGTAAACATTACTCCATGGAGCCAGAGTTCAATGATAAACAAGGCTCAGAATTAGCACTCTGCCTTCCAGAATGACACAAAAATCCAGGTCCTTGCAAGCTGTCCTCCATCCAGTCTTCCCTAATCCAGGTCCTTACAAGCTGTCCTCCATCCAGTCTTCCCTCCAGACCTCCCCTGAGTCCAAAGACCTTTGCACAACCCTAAGGTTTATGGCTCCAGTGAAGATAAGAGGATCCAGCCCAAATCTGTAGCTCAGTGTTCACAAGGATTTGAGGGGGATTCTTTTGTTTTAAGTAGGTCCATCAGAATACAAAATATTATTATTTCCTCCTTGATTCTCCCTAAGCTTGAAAGCTTAAGGCAAGGAACACAGATCAGCTATTATTTCACACATACACAGGAACATCCACATCCCTAGGAGGAAGGCAAATATATATTTTTGGAGCCATGAACAGGGCAGTGGAAGTGGGCTTCAGCATTTTGTGTTCAAATCCTCCCAGTCTGAGATAAGAACCATAAACTGGGCCAAAATGAGGGACTCATGGCAGTAGTGTCTTGCTGATCCAGGCAGAGGAGATGCCAGGGTGGGAGTCTGCTACATCCAGCAAGGTGCTGCACTCAAAGCAGCCCCATGATGAGGCCCAGCCTCCCAGAGTAGTCTGGAACGATGGCACTTCTCCTGGCATGTGATGACCCCACACCTGGGGCCAGACATAATCAGAGCAAAGAGACTTGGGGGCTCAGTAATTCTCTCCCTCACATGAATATGTTTGCTTAATGACTGGACTGTACAGCCTGTGTGGTAGCATGAGATTTCTGCTTAGTACATTCCTGCTTTACCAGAATTGCATCTTTAGGACCCAAAGGTGAATATACTTGGAACGACAGCACATCACAGAATCATGAAACCATTTAGGTGGGAAATACCTTTAAGATCATTGAGTCCAATGGTAAACCTAACACTGCCAAGTCCACTGTTAAACCATAATCTAATTACAAATATGCCAGTATATTTAATGTCTGCTACTCTCTGCTTGCAATCCTAGATGCATTTTTGAGGTGTAAATGAAAGACTGACTTTTGTGTCAGACATTCCAAGGTTGTCAACATGACTATCAAAGGGTTTGTAAATGAGTCCTTAGAACTAAGCTTTGACACTACCAACTTTCTCAATGTAAGAAAAAAAAAGGGGGGGAGGGAAAAAAAAGGAAAAAAAAAGTATTGCCCTGCTGAGTTGTTAAAGAGGGAATTGAACATAAAAACATACAGTGATGTCTGCCTGAGTCTGCAGACAGCCTGGACTGTAGCTGAGAAAGGCACGAGCTGCCTACACCCATCTCAGTATGTCAGTTCTGAAACCTAATGCTGACACTTTAGAAAGAACTACTCAAATGGCTTTCCTATCTGCAAATTTTTGCGGATGCCTGCAACTCTTTTAATTAGCCCTCAGTCCCAGGTCATTTTATGCTTCTCTCAAGAAGGCAAAACATTCAACTGTCTGTTCTTCGACAGCCAAACCAATCCGTATCTTTCATGTTACAGACATTTATGTTGCATTCAGAATGAGACACCATCTCAAAGAGTAGGAACAGCACAGAATAAAGACTTTACCATCAATTTCAATAAGTTTAGGAATCTTGGAATGATTCTATTGTTCATGATTCTCCTCAGTTCATCTCTCCTGGTACATAGATCATGCTGCAGTCCTGCCTGCGTGCCTCCTTTTCCTCAGCAGCAGGGATCACACCATTGTGCAGTTCATCTCAAACTCAGTACTGCAGCAGTTTGATCAAGACTGAAAGCTGTGGTCTCACCAAGGGGAGGCACTGCGGACTGGGAACAAGGAGGGAGGATGTTACTGGAGATGTTCTGGTGAGCTTTGGAGTGTCTTTTAGCTTTGAAATTCTAGGACTCATAACGGGTTTGGCAGGAGTGCATGTGTTTTGTTTAATTTTTTGGGGTTTTTTTAACTATTAAGAATAGAGTTTAAAGCCAGAAGGATTGCAAAAGTTATTGTGTGTCTTGTCATGTTCCCAGGTTCCCTCTTTCTCTTGTGGTCTGGTAGCACAAATGAAATAAGATCAACCTGAGTCTAAAAAAGCCCATCATGAGTGTGCTTACTGCCCTCAGTCTGATGAGACATGTCCATCTTCACTCCCACCTTTCTTAAGTACCCCATCGAACCCTCTGTGTCACTGGTTCACCATCTCTGCCTCCATCCCATACAAATCCATACGAATGGCCATTCCCACCCACATTTGTCCATCCATCCATCCTCACCTAGCTGTCTGTCCATCTGCAAGAACTGACCTTCCAGAGCATTTAATTGGCACAGCAAAGATAGAGGCAAAATCCTCGAGTCATGTGGAGCTCGCTAGCTCTGAGAGGGTGCTCCTCTCCCAGGCAGCAGCTGGGGGGACATTCATGTTGACCCACAGTCCTCCTCATCCCATATTTGAAGGGGACAGCCCTGCAGTGATGAGAGTGGGGCTTGCAGGCAGCACCCCACAGCAGGGCTAGGAGTACACAGCAAGGTAACCCTGTGTGCCAAGGGTTTTCTCCCTTTGTGCTTGCTCCCAGGGAGCCTATCTGGCAGAGCAAAGTCCACTGCCCTCCCTCTTGTCACCCTTCCTTTCCCCACCAGCAGCCCCCAGCCCGACAGAGAGACCAGGCTGGATGGAGAGCCTTTCTCTCCAGCGTGCCGCACTATGACAGATGATTGACTCGAAACAATATCTAAGGCGATCAGGATAAAGTACCGACCATTTCAAGGCTCAGCAGAATTCAAATTCTAATTAGACTTCTCACCACATTCCAAATAAAAATTGTTCCCCTGATATCCTTTTTGCCTATCAGGTGTCTCTCCCTGATCGCTGGAACAAAACGCATAAAGAAAGTGATTAAAGCCATAACAAAGGCATAAAATTGAAATTATCGCTGGTATCACATCTGGGAGCAGAGTGTGTCACCACACTGCCCCCCTCCCCTCGGAGCGTTCCCTCCCCAAATAGACACACACACATCCCCCTGTAGTTCTTGCCTCAAATGTGAGTGATGGGTTGGGGGACAGGGGGCGGAGGGGATGAGAGAAGGTCTTGTTCCAGGTTGGAAGTCAGTCATTCCCATGGTATGGAATAGCAACTCAGCCCACACCG
The DNA here is from genome assembly GCA_013400915.1 of Pardalotus punctatus. Lineage (NCBI taxonomy): Eukaryota > Metazoa > Chordata > Aves > Passeriformes > Pardalotidae > Pardalotus > Pardalotus punctatus. The sequence goes on along the minus strand of VZTX01002286.1, from coordinate 20,158 downwards.
CCTGGACCCACTGCCTCCAGCCTGAGGAGGTGCTGGAGTTGCAGTGGGTGTAAATTGCTTCATAGTCTCTGGTGCTGCTTTACATCGGCTGAGGATGTGGCCCATATCGTCTGCAAATGCAACACATGCAAGCGCCTGAAGCGTACACACCCAGGGAGAGGAAAAAACACAAGCACCAAGGCCTGCTCACCGCCAGGCGCTCTCTAATGAAGGCACAGACAAACCCTTCTCTGGGGCACACATCCCCTGCACACACCTACACACACATGCACACACTTACACTCAGAGCCAAGCCTCCAGTGTACCCCACACATACCAAAAGGTTTCTTGTGCCCATTGATGCCTGTGGTACAGCCAGAAACCCCACCAGACACCCCCCACACAAACACAGAGAGTGTGATCCTGTTATCTCTTCACTGCACACTCAGTCAGAGGGTTATAAATCAGCACACCATCAGAGCCCCCATGTGTTCCCACAAACATGTTTGAAACATACATATAGACTCTAATCTTGAGCACAGCAATCTATACAAACTGAATATTGCACACCCTAATTCCTACTCCATGTGCCCCCAAGCACCTGCAGTCTCAGAACATGTGTGTAGACAGGCTACACATAATCCTTATACAGTTTATTCCTATGTTATTTAACAATGTCATCCATTTGCAATGTACCTATATATCTATAATGCAATTCACACACAGGTGTGTGTGTATATATATATATATATAAAATCAGTATTTCACATCCCCCCTGTAATGTCTCATGGTACCCAACACATGGAGCTCTCAGTGCAGAGGTCACTCCACCAGAACAACCCTCAGTGGTCCAGATGTGAGCTCATTCAGACAGAGTGAAAACACACATGCCCTGTTAGGTAGGGAGGGGACAACCTTGTCCCTTTCCCTCCTTTGGTAGGGATGCAGTGCTGTAGGCTCAAACAACCCCTCTCCTGATTTACATGAGCAGGGGGAGCAGGATGCCCCTTGGCCAGGCACCCAGGGATGCGGGGGGGACATTTATGGCAGCAGGTGCCAGGCTGTGGTGGTGGACACCCAGTGCCAGGGCTGCCCTTTCCCCCTCCTGGATCTCTGCCCTGCCTCAGCTCAGCTCAGGATGCACTCAGGAATGGCCCATTTCATTTTTCAGCTGCACGAGGGGCCACTCCAGAAGAGAGTTAAAAAGAGAGAGAGTGAGGGAGAAAAAGAAAGGGACTAAAGCGATATAAAATTAAAAGGTAAAAAGCAGGAACGCAAATGGGAGAGAGCTCTTTCAGCTTTCACATTATTAATGACTCTTCAAAAAATCGGCGAGTTTTCCAATCTTCTCCGAGAAGCGCTTGAAGGAGCTCACAGATGAAACTGACCTTCAAAATGTTCTTTGGTCTTTAGTTAAGAAATTCGCTCGCCATTATGGCATCATTAGGGAAACAAGGATAAAATTACTCCATGGTTAATGACCTATAGTATCTCCCCACCAAAATTTGTTTCAGATCTAATAAAACTGTGCTTAACACACTCGGATGAGTTATGAGGACTGTTCTGCAGGGTATTAAAATGTGGAAAATAGATTTTCCGAAGCTGGGGGGACTGGACTTTTCGAATCAGATAGCAGAATGGAATTTTCTGGGCAATAAATTCTTCCATGTCTCAATTTCATCTCGCTCTCGCTCTCTCTCCCTCTCCCTCTCCCTCTCCCTCTCCCTCTCTCTCTCTCTCTCTCTCTCACATGCTCTCTCCCTGAAATGCTAAAGCAACATGGAAATCTTGAAAGTGGAGAAGCTTATATAAACTTTACCCCCAAATCCCCAAAATAGGGCCCCCATCCTTTAATGCTTTCTTTTTGTCTTGCATCTGAGAAGGCATAATCCCCCATTAGGAGAGGTTTGGTACCATTCACAGAGCCAGTTCAGCTGTGAGGCATTTTGGTGTTGCAGCGTTGCCGTTTCGACTTTGCATGAGCCCAGCAGGCTGCCAGCATCCCTGCACGGGTGCTGGTGTGCCAACAGGGAACAGAAGCTGATGGAGACTACACAGGGCTGCCTGGGGGTGCGTGGGGGATCCCTCCCCATGCCCCACACACCAACCTGAGGCACTGGTGGGAGCACGCAGGGACCACTGCTGGGTGCTTCATTCCTGGGGCGCCCATAGCTCCTGTCTCACTGAGAAGACACCAGCAGGCACCCATGGAGCGCACATCTGGGGACACGCCTGCACACGTGTGTTGGCCCCAAGGTGACGTGCACGTGTGCGCTCATACGGCAGCCGGCAAACACATCTTTGCCACAGCCACGAACCCCGCTGCCATCGCTGCCTGTGGGCAGGTCACCGGAGCCCATGGACAGGCAGCTCGGGGCAGAGCGGGGGCCCGTCTCATCTGTCGTTGCCTGAAGCAGGAGCCAGGGACTCCAATGGTGCCTTTAGGTTAGTGAGGGCTAGTTACTGCCGCTGAGAGAGGTGGCTTGCGAGGTAATGGCATTTTGCTCTCTTTAAACTTTAATCTTTCCTATTAATTCCCTGCAACTGGAGAATGTATGAGAGTTAATGTTCCATGAACGTGTTTCTCAGCCGACAGTCTCTTCGAGCTAATTACCTTCAGGTGCTAAATGGAGGGAAATTGCAATCCATTTGGATGTGAAAAAATTTCGCCTTTCCAATCCCCTGTGCAACATTCTTTTTCCTGAGTGTTGCAGAAAGAATGCACTTGGCTTCTTCTTTTTTTTTAATGTTTTCCTCCCCTCTCTACCCTCAGCCTCCTCCCTCCTTCCCCAAAACCCCCATCCTCACCAAGAACCTGTCTTCCCTCGAAGACCTTGGGTTCTCCAGAAGACTCCATGGCACACTCAGCAGAGGGGAGCATTGTCCTCAACACAGTCAAATGGGACAGCACACAGTCAGGAAGAGGGAGAAAAGTAGGTATATCCATGAAATCCAAACACATGGCAAAAACATGGAGGGCAAAGTGAGGAAGACAGCAAGACACTTCCTTTGGAGGTCTGAAGTTAAAGTGTATTTACACGCTTAATAACACGCTTATTACAGCCATTTCCCAGTTGTTGAGTTTTGAATACAGAGATAATAGAATTTTACAAGCTACATAAAGCCATTATGCTTTTGGATCTGGGACTGGGGAGGGAGTTCGGTAGAACCCATGGAGAAAAGAAAGGGGAAGGAAATCAAATCCACATGTGTTCAGACTGGGCCTGGAAGTCAGTGTCTTCATGGAGGCTGACAGAGCCAGTCAGGGTACATATGAACAGGCATAACTGGAGGCTTTGGGTGAACATCTCTCCTATCTGGAAATCCCATTCTCTCATGCCCCACAGATGACCACTGGAGACGCTGGACTTCTCAAATGGAAGCCCATGGTGATGAGTGGCTCCTTGTTACCCATTTAGCTAGCAAAGAGACCAAGACAAGCGGTGCCAGACAGATTCACCAGACAAAAAACCCCATTGAGAATAGCTACACTAAATTCAGAGGGTCCTGGGCCATGACTACCTCCAGTAGGTTTTGATCTACTCTGTCTTTGGTGTTTATGATACACTTACTGCAGCGTTATCTAAAAGGCTTCATGCAACCTTGCCTCAGAGTCAACCATGGCAATTATCAGGAGCAGAAGTCTTTTCCACAATAACATAAATATGCTCCAACTGGGAATGGTGTCACTTGAGAAAAATCCTTGGAGCTTTGCTGAACCAGCAAGATGTTCTTGCAAGATCATTCAAATGCCTCGTTTTTATGGCTCTTCTCGTAGTCCAGATGCCACTGAGAGATAAAGCTAAACCTGCACTTTGTCAGTAGCCTGAAACTGAAAACATTTATCAATCTCTGTAGACTAAAACACTTGCTGAATTCTCCTAGCATCATTTCAGCCATTAGTGAGTGAAGGTGCAGATGGTTTGCTATCCGTCCCATTGGTTCTCTGCAGAGACATGTTTACTTTGACGTGGGTGTTGGGGAGCTTGTCTACAGACTCCATCCAGGGAAAGCAGTTCAGGGATGTCCTGTCTTTGGACTCTTGCTCCGTCTGAATTACCAGCATTGACCAACTGCCCTAGATAGTGTTTTAAACCGCCTTTACTGAAGCAGTAAGTACAATAAGGCAGTAGCAGGTCCAGAGCTTGCAAAGCGTGACAACATTCCAGAACACTGGGAGAACTTGTTTGGAGCTCGGCTCTGGTAAGGATCACCAGGCTGAGGTGTGAGGTAGCAGACTAGGAAGGGAACTTAGACCACTGCAAAGATTTTCAAGAGTATCCTGGCCACAGTCCATGTCTGTACCCCTCTGAAAAGTTTGTCTGAGCCCTGTTATTGCAGAATATGAGCATCTCTTAGTCTCTGAAGGATCAAACTCCCTGTGGTTTCCCCTGAGACTGTGTGCCACATAGGAAAGTCCAAGTGATTTATCCAGGGCCACCTGAAAGGTGATGGCAGAACAGAGTTATACCAGAAGTTTACTGAACTTTTAAAGCATCCTTCCTGCCTGTCAGCCCAGTCATACAAGGGTAGATTTCTGTCACCTCCATGTTCAACCACTCCTCTACACACCTATCACACACCTATCCATCTGCCAGCCTCACACACCTGTGCTCTAGTCAAGCCTGCTTCCCAAATTTGAACATCCAGCCCTCAGCCTTTTTACACAGCTCCATCCATTCTGCATTTAATGAGATTTGCAGAGGAAACCAAACAGGTTTATTTAAATTGGGATCTCTCATAAAAGTGGGGCTTTCTCCTGTGAATTACTAATCCCTCAAAATGTTATTGTTTTGGTTTCGTGTTTGTTTTTTAATTCTGTGAGGAACAAGGTGAGTGGGGATGGCAGTGGGACTTTACAGGGAGGCAATAATTTCAACAACACTGTCACAAGATAGTAAGGTATCATATTTTTCATGGCCACATCTAGTGTTTGCTAGTCAATATGGCTGATAGGACTCCACTGGCTAGAACCAATGGTGTATACTTGATGCTTCAGCCTCAGTTGGAATTAAACCACTGGATGAAGGAAAACGTTTAAGCCAGCTGCCAGTCCGATCTGTTGTCTTATGCATGCACAGAAGCATACATTGTCATGAGCTGCTCTAAATATTTTCTTAAAATACTGTGCTGGGGATGCAGGTGGAAATGGGCTACACAGGCTTCTCCCTTCCACCCTGACTGTCTTATCACACAAAACCCCACTTTCCTACTCTTGTATCCTTTCTTCCGAATTTATTATGTTCTTGCATTCTTTTCCTCTCTTGCTCTCAAACTATGCTTTTCTCTACCTGTCCTCATTTCCTTGTTCTCCTCCTCAATTTCCCCTTCTTTTTAATATGTATATATTTTTAAAAATCTGAAAAAATAATTAATTCCCAAAGTGGGTTGATAAGAAGGCAGTAGACTTTTTCCCTGACTCACACTTGGTGCTGTGTTACAGAAAATGCTGCCTTTTTTCAATTGGTTGCTTGCTTTTCAACTTTCTTTTTTCTTTTAGTTATGCTGCAATTAGTCTGAAATTGAGGGAGTTTGAAAAAGCAGAGCAATAGCAAATCTTTATTTTCCTTCCTTCTGTCATCCCTATAGTTCTCTGAAGCTAGAAAAGCAACTTCAAATTATAAAGAAGAGAAGAACAAAATTAAACTTCAGATGCACACACTTTTCACTTGTTGTTTAAAAGAACAAAATAGAAAAAAGAAAGAGGACAATTAGCATGCTTGGATGCAAAAACTCATGAGCATGTATGTATGTAGGAACAGAAAATGTGTACATGGATAAAAGAAAGACTGCAGCTAGGAATTGATGTACATTACTAGTGATGGTTTAAATACCATCTTTTAACTTCTTTAATCTGCTTAAAAAACCCCTGTGGCTAAATCAGTATAAACCCTTCAGACTGTAAGCACAGCTATATTGGTATCTGTGTACCTAATACCTGTGTAGCTTAATTTCATGCCTACAAGAGAATAAAGTTAAATTGTTAAAATGCCTATTTGTATCAGTGTAAATGCTAGGGGGAAATGTACTGTGTTTACCCTGCTGCTACAGTTAAAATTTCTTATACAGATAAAGCCAAAATGGGAATCCTGCCCATCCACCATTTCTCTCCCTTCCCTTCTACATCCCTTCAGCCCCATATGTGTCAGTCTTTCCTGCTCTCTAGAAATTCTGGGCAAACAAGCTTGTGGGGCATCCTGGAATCCACGCCCACATCTTTCACTAAGGGACAGTCCCATCTCCCTGCAGAGCCCCAGGAGGATGGATGGGTCCTGAGTCCAACCCCTCTGCAATGCCAAACACGGGCAAGGGGAGAATGGTGCACATCTCTGAGCAGTGACAGGACTCATTTTCCTTCCAGCTCAGCTTTTCCTGTTTGCTTGCTTTAAGATCAGAAAAAAGCCTGAATTTTGTTAGGTAGGAAAGAAAAAAAAAACAAAAAAAAAACCCCACAAGACATTAAATTATAGCAAAGAAAAGAATAAAAGAACAGGTGTTTGTGAGAAATTTACTGTGTGGGAAAGAAGAACCAGGGAGGTTGAAACTGCAGGAAAACAGAATCTACTCTGGGGAATGTGTAATTCCCCATCTAAAAGCTGGACTGCTGTCTCATTCGGTCCCCACACTTGTCCCTCCTGGATATTTAATTTACCACCTTTTGGGTGCAGAGACTACCTGTACTGCTCTAACAGAAATCCTGGGAGGTTTTCATGTGGCTCTTTACAGCTGTCTGGGGCATGAAAAGGAAGCTGCACTTTAACAACACAGGTCAGAGAAATAGAAGCTGGACACAAGGAAAGAGAGATTAAAAGGCTCTGCCAAAGTCATCCTGTTAGGCACTGGGACAACTGAGGCATCCTACTGGCCGTGTCCTATATCCCGTGTGTGAAGTAAGAGAGTCATGGAGAGACAAAAACAACCTGCTAGAATGACAGAAGTAAATAAACCTATTTCCATGCAGAAGACCCTGCAGCCTTTAATGATTTACATTGAATGTGAAAGGCATCTAATTCTTTGGCTGTCTCCTCATTCTCAAAAATAAATATAAATCCACCAAAGACATACCTTAGGCCTGGGTTTATGGGCAGCCAACTAAAACCAGAACAGAAGTTTTCAGGCCAAATTCATCACTGGAGCAACTCCACCGAATTCAGGGTTGTTAAACTGCAGAGGGATTGGGCCTGATGCTTTTAATTGTAGTCACAACCCCAAATGCAGCCTGATGAGCAGAAAATAAGATGTTACCAGAATCATGCAGTCCTCTATCTGGCAGCAAGGAAAACATGCAGGAGCAAGAGCCTTAGCTGTAGTGAGCCCAAGGCCATATCATTTGGATGACTGTGAATCTGGAACAGCCCAGATATCTGTGTTCTGTTTGCACCAGCATCAGGTATAAAGCACTGTGACATCCAGGATCAGTTCACCATCAGGTGATTTGCTCATTAATTTCATCTATAAATCATGTTCCTGCTTTTAAAATGGCAAGGACAATAAAACACACAGTAAAAGGTATGAAAGACACACAGACCCATACGGTGAGGGAAAATGCTTGCAAAGACAACATTCTGGGTATAAAATAAGGATAATTTCCAAAACTATATAGAGGACATGTAACAGTCTCCTAGGGAGAGTAGCCAAGAAGGGATTATCAGTATAGCCATGCACACTGCATGACCTCAGGTACTCTAGAAGAGGTCAGCAAAATGCATTAAAGGACCACCTAAGTCTCATCATTGAACTATAGTCACTTCTGGGAAGAATTCAGCATCTTACTTACTAGTGGCACTCAGCAATTAAAATTCCTCATTAAGTACCCAGCACTTAAGTATCTGCTGAACTCCTAGCACATGCTTAAATTCTTATCTGTTCAGGAATGGTAAAGTCCATGACTGATGAAATAAAAATATAATTTAAAAACATTCAGTCCTTCTTTGGAAGATTGCAGTTAAACATGCAGCTCTCATACTAGTGTCTTTCAATATTTAAATGCAAAAGAAACCAAAACATTATCACTGAAGAAGTTTTAACAGTGATAAGAATAGATGCATTTGTTGTCTCCATATTAGGATTTATAGAAGCTTTATAGTTGTGAAAAATGGAGCTAAGCCTGATGAACAAAATAACAAAATTCTTATTATAATTTACAGGAACACACACACATAAACATGTATCTATCTGTGTATCTGTAATACATAGTGCCTGGTATATAAAAACTTTATTGCCAAATTAAATACCAAATAATAAGTTAAGCTGACAGAAACATAAAGATCAGCATTAGATAGCACCCAAAGGAAGGCAGAATTTCCAGTAGGAAATTGCTCGCTACCCCATAGTGATTTGGGGGGAATTTTTAGGATATATGGCAATTGCTGGGACATTTTGACAGTGTGGCTACAAGTATCCTTGGGAGATCTGGGTCCTGATATGGGATGCTGCCTTTTCATATTTTCAGGGTATACATCCAAGTTGAACTCAGTTGTGTGTGCTGAGCCCTGGGACATTTCTTTCACTTTCTAAGAACTCATCAGAGGAGAAAATAGGTTTCTTGGTGGTTGGGGAGAGAGAAGAGAGACCGACAGGCTGTTCTAGGCATGGTGCTGTGGTGCCGCGTTGTAGTGTGAGATCAGGATCAGAGGAAAGGAACATAAGTCAAGAACCAGCTGTGATGAGGAGCAAGGCTGCAGAAGGCCTCCTCTGCACAGGGCCAGGGTGGCTTTGCTTGGCAGAACACCCTTCAGCCTCAGGGCCAGGGCTGCCCTCCCCAAGGTGCATCAGCCCACATGGACATGGTGCAGCATCTGCCCTCAGACTGCAGGACAAGAGGAATTACAGGGACTCAGCCGAGACCTGGATGTCTGGGGACACAAGGGGTTAGAAGTTTTATTAGGAGGCAGTTTGGAGAACATCTCCACAGCATTTGAATGGTTTGGCTGACACAGTGGAGCTGTGTCGTGGATTACTGGTCTCATAGTTTGTGGGAGGTGCCAGTTGACTGGGTGCTTCCTTCCCCTGGCTTGTCACTCATCTTCAGGGCTTTTGGAGTGTGTCTTCTGTCAGAGGTACCCCTCCTCCCTCAGCAGCCACGCAGCCTGGGGCAGCCCTTGGCAATCCCTGCCAGTGGTGCTTTCTTGCCAGCTGGCAGGAGCAGCTGATGGGCAGAGGCAACCGGAGATGCAATTGGAGACAGGTGACACTGCCACAGACACAATGGACACCTTTTCCAGTGTCTCCTGTGGCCAGAAGGGGTAGGAAGCTGCTTGTTGTTTGGAGCTGCCCAGGAGCTAGAGGAAACGTTGCAGACAGCAGTGTGCAAAAGACTGCAGGCAGACATAAGCTCCATTTGATAGATATAAGAGCCAGAATAAATCTGGTTATGGACAAATTACTGATTGGCCTCACCTGAAAAGACGGTCCTGCAATCTCTACTTGTGTAGAAAAGGCAGTGCCTTAGACTGTGGTCAAACCCAGGTGAATCTGGTTCTTCTATGGACAGAAGTGCTCCATCATTAACTTTGTCTGGAAATGGAGTTGTGTCAGCCATGCTACTTTGCATGGGTCCCACAAGCTCAGAGTGTAACCTGACGGATTCACTCAAGGGCCTTCATTGCTACTGCCCATTCCTGCTGCGTTCCTATGGACCCCTGCCCCAAAAGTACCTGCAGTGCAGTGCTCCTCTGTCTCCAAAGGGAAATACACACCTCTGTATACAAAGGAACCCAGATATGAAGCTTCTCCTATGCCAAAAGGGGAGGATCAAGTCCCATGAGCCTGATGTTAGTCTGTCCTGGACAAGATGCTGAAATTGGCCATGGAACTTGTACTGCCTCTCCATGTAAGTTTTGGTGCATCCTATATTGGGCTGAAAGCACTCACGGAGAAGGAACAGCACTTTATTCAAGGGCATGGGGAGACATCCTGGAGGAATCCCGGTGAGAGGGGGGTGGTGATTTGCACCATGAGCAATACAAGGCCCAGGTGCTCTATGCCTTGAACATAAGCTGTTAAAAATGGGCCCTTCTTTCATCCCAGAGGACAGAAATTTAAAAAATTGTAAAGAACATCTCCCTGTGCTTGTGCTGCCACCTCTGCTTGCAACAGACAGCTCGGGCTGTGAAGACATGGTGCCGAGGTGAGTGTGTGTGCGTGTATGTGCACGCCTCTTGGTGCGATTCCTCCTTCCTTGCCAAAACATCTCCTGCTGTTTATTTATTTATTTCTCTCTGATAACGGAGGGGATCGCGTTTCCGGAAGAGTGCCAGCAGATGATACGAACCCAGGACTGATACTGCCAGCAAACCCATGCCAGCCCTTTCTGCCGGAAAAATTTCATTTTTTCCAGAAGGAAGCCATGAGTGTGAAGCAGAATCCAAATCCGATTTCTCGGCATTTTTTGTTATCGCTCAGCAGCCCACCAGGTGGGGCAATGGAGGGAGCTCACTCAGCTGCAACTCAGTGCCTTAATCCAATTTACAGCTTCTCTTGGAGAGATAATTACAGCCCTGAAACCAGTTAGCACTGTACAAAGAGGCTCTCGAACCAAAGCCCCGATCCTGTCTTTCAAATATTCACCTAGAGTGTCAGGGATGCTTTGGAGAGGGAGGGGGGCACTTGAGCTAAGCCACTATGAATGGAGAAGTGTGTACACAACGCCCCTTCCCGGGACACGTGTGCCTCACTCGTACACTCACACAGGTTTCCCAAAGGCCCACAGGGAGTGACAGTGTGGGACTGCCATCCCCTGATTCTCCACCTCCGGACACCTGGGCAGCAGGAAGCTGCAAAGCCTTCTCTTCCAAGCACTACTGACAGATCGAGGGGGCAAGATGATGAGAAAACTGAGATGGGTGCAGGGGGAGAAAATGACCAACCCTTCTCCTAGTCATGGACACAGCAGCTCTCCCCTTATGGTTGCTCCTGCAGCTACCCTGAGGAAGTCAACCCTGTTCAATTTTTCCCCAGTGATCAGTGACAGCACTGATACAAAGATGCAACCTCTCTTTGCAAAGACACCACAGGCTGCAGCATCTCACACTGAGCAGGCCACCCCGTAGCTGCTGACTTCCTTGCATCTCACAGCAGTTGGACCTGAATTTTGCACAACCTTCTGCTTGGCCCTTGTGCAGCCATTCAGACACATCTCTAAGCTGCAGGGCTGCAGAGGGATTCACAAGCAGTGATAAGAAGGAGGCTTGGGCACTCTGTAGCAGGGCAAAAGATATACAAAAGGCATACAGGGGCATCTATGCTCCATGCAGATGTCCAAAATCCATCCTTTTCAGCACCACAGCCCATTCTCATTGCAAGACACAATGGCTGATGCCTCTGCTGTTACCATTGCATCATTGCCTTCAGAAAGAAGACTTTTGAGAACCTGAATAGTGCTAAAGTCTGTGCAGTAGATACATTTAAGATTTCCTGTCACATTACCACAGTGAAGTATGGGGAAGGGGACATGCAGCCAGGTGACACTTGGTGATGGACACATTGGATTCAACATGGAAGAAGGAAGCCTGCAGTTTCAGTGGGTTTCCTTAAGAGACATTATGTAACTTGCAAACTGTAAATTAATCTCCTCTGGTTTAACAATTTTGACCTTCATCACTCAGATGTGATTTTGGAAGATCTTTCTGGCAGGTGATTTTCACTCCAATTGGCATAGCCAAGAGAGGAATCCAGCCTTTGAGATTTAAGTATTAAAATACAAAAATACAGATTCTTGCTGGTAGGAATGCTAGCTGATATAGGAGCAATTTGAGATCAAAACACATGTATGTATTCCACTGGATCTGTAGCCCCCTCCCTGATGCCTTGGTTCATGGCAGAGACCAAGTTCTTACCACCAGATGAACAGTTGCAAGTTCTGTTCTGGAAACTCCTCCTTTAGGTGTGGGTCTGGAAGATTTCCCAGGGAAGAATCAGCCAGTATAGCTGAGACTGCATTTGCTGCAGAGCACCAGCTCAGAGGCTGAAGTGGACTTTCCTTCCTTGCCTCATGAAGAACTGAAGGAGTCAGGCTGGCTCCCTGGCAGAACATCCTCTTCCAACAGGCCAGAAAGGCCACAGCAAGTCTGCAGTGACAGAGCTTTCTCTGGTAAAAAAAAACAACCTTTTTGTTGTTGTTGTTGTTCAAGCTTTCAGTCATAAACAGAGTGTGCTTGGTTGGGATCCAGGTTCAAGCCCTCACTCTTCTTTCCTCTGTGTCCTTGGCCAACTCTCTCCACTGAGCATTAGCAGTTGACAGAAGGCACTGTCTCTGTCTGGGTGTGCCTGTGCTGGCAGGTACACTCAGAACTGAGCTCTGAAGCATGGCAGTATGCAGGAGAGGTCAGAGTTGGCTGGATTCAAGAGGCATGGCTTATTTGTTCATGCGTAGCCCAGGAAGAATGTGCCCAGACATAGAAAGCTGGCACAGGCCAAACCTTTCTCCTTGCAGACCTCTGGTTGGGCTCTTCTGCAGGGCAGACATGCCCCCATATGGGCTTGTATCTGAACGGACTAACAATGGATGTTACTTTGATTGGAACCTCCTAGCTATTACCTGGACTCTAGGAGTCAAATACATGGAAGTTTGTCTCTATCAGGAAAGGAAGTGGCAGAAATCAGGCCCCAGAAGGAGACATTCCATTTGGAAAGTCTCTAGGCTCTGAAGCATTTGCAGAAAAACATTTTTCTGGTAACACAAGCCCGTTGTAGGCCTCAATACGAACATCTGCCCTGTATCAGATACTCACACACTGGACAAGTTTAATTCCCCACCTATCCCACTAAGTACTCACTCTGGCAGTAGTTGGAACATCAGAGCCATAAATGTATTCCATGAGAATAGTTGTTTTGATTTTCTAGCAGTATATTAGTATGTAACCCTCTTAGCTTCTCTACTCCTTTTGCATAATATTATTGTCCAGTAATATGAAACACAGAAGCCCTGCTTTGAACCATGATGTTCCTCTGTTGATTCAGGTCTTCTCAATCAATGCTCTAGCTATGGTGCTTGGCTTTTCCATTGATTGCTCCCGTGGCATTTCTGACCCGCTAGGAATGTGGCAAAAGGGCAGCTGGAGCTTTCCTTCCTAGTAAACCTAGGACAAAGTGTGGTTCATCTGACACATTGCCTACCTCTCACTGGGATGCCCCCGCCTTGTGCACGTGATATCCATTTGTTTTTCATAGCACAGCACCAGCAGGATCAGTCATTCTCCAAGAGTGTAACAGGACTATCTTACACAGTTGATTTGCTTGTGTGGATACTGAAAAACACCTGGAAACTCCTGTACTTAAGAAGTAATTTCATCTGCCTAATACAGACACTCTAACATGGGACACAACTGCCCCATTAGCAAGCTATTTTATGGTTCCTTCGGAGGTCTGCAGAGAAATGAAGTATATTGGTCTCAGTAGCCAACTGAGTTGAAATCCATGGATCCCTTCACTTCCATCCATTTGGCATCTGGGACATAATATCTAACTGTGAGCAGTGGAGAGACCCAGGCATTCAAAATCCCCATGCTGATTGTGCCAGGGCTAGAGACACACCTGCAAGAAATCAAAGCACTGGACCAGTGCTGACCCAAAGTGGAAAGCAAGGCATTTACACTCTGCTTCACTCTCTGCAGGCTCCACAATGGATGGCTGTATCCAATTTCCCTATCACAACACTAGTAACTAGACTGTATTGGAAAACCCCAGGAGACCTTCCATTCCTACATTATATCATGCTTTGGGAACAACTCTGACCAGTAATACCTTGTCCTCTGCAAGACAGACTATGGACTCTTCATCTCAGAGATATTTTCCAATAGGTAGGCAAAATCCATAGCCATTAAAGGAGCGCTGGTAAAATCATTAGTATTAAATATGCTTGGGCATGGTGGTGTTTTATTGCTTGGTTTGTTTTTTACATTGTTGGCTGGTTCTCTCATCACTGAAGAACTTAGGGCGTAAGAGGGGCAGGACATTATTAGGTGAAGAAGCATGTATCCAGTGGCAACAGATCTGAAGGCTGGCTTTAATCATGACATTTTACAAATAACTGCATCTTTTAAAGGGTGTCCTACACTAAACCAAATTCTGTATACCTTGCTTATCTCAGAATTTCATGATTAGGCTTGCAGTCTTCTGTCAAAATTGTATGCCTGAATTCATGTAGGTAAATTCAATGTTCTCTAATGGAACTGCACTGCCATTAGAAAGCACAGGAATACAGAACTAGAGATTATTGAAAAAGAACAGATGGGAATGAAAACAGGCACTTCTGGTCAACCTGGAGACTTCAGAGGGCACTGAATGGCTCCAATTTGAGACATCATCTTGAAAGTTGTGGTTTATGCAGCCTCCAACAGAGTACCTAATTTTTCAGGGAAACCTCACCTTTTGTTTCTGTTTTGGCTTTGTCTAGACTCAGAAAGCAGCTGCATATTTGGACAGAAGAAAAGCTGGGCATCTGGAGTAAATAGGTGAGGATTTCCTGTTCCCAGCAGCCAAGTAAGAGCTGGGAGGGACGGAGGGAGGGAGAGCATGACCTTCTCTCAAACTTCTTTTGGCTGGTATAAATGGCAGCCTAAAGGCTGACAGGAATTTCCCCCCCTCTCTCGTTGTGGTCTGAATTGGGAATATTCCATGGAGGTTGATGAAGCTGAGTAAGAGAACTGCAGCCAGAGCAGCTGCCAAGCAGCCATCAGGCAGGACTATGTCAAGACACAGGGACCTGGGCTAGGGCCCACAAGGTCCCTGTGGGTCCTGACCCCTTCCACCAGGTCCAGGCCTCTTCCCGTCTCTCTGGCAGCAGCACAGCCCCCCCAGGCCTGTTGCCACCACCGAGCTGTGCAGCTGAAGCGGATGGCACATTGAAGCAATTTGCCAGGCTGCATGACAATTACTGACACAGATGCTCCTGTGTCAATATGGGCTCTTCTCTCCGTTCTGGTTACAGCGATGGGTGTGCTTGGCGGGGACTCCTCTCGGCACAGGCCAGTAGGATTATGGGGCTGGGAAGGGGCCATGTCTGCCTGGGCTTGCAAGTGCAGAAGCAGACTCAGATGCTGTCCCTGCTCCCTCCCCTCTTCCAGTTTTTTTATCAGGGTCTTCAGCTGCCTGCCATCCCCACACTCTTCCCTCCGTCCCCTGCTACCCACATACTGTAGCTTTCTCTCTGCAACATCCCTCCCTTGCTACCTGTTTGGAGATTAGGGATGAGAGAAAGAGGCAGTGTCCAATTCATTTCTGTCAAAGATTCTAATCCCTCATGCCCTCTCCTCCTTTCAGTTTCCTCTTGTCTCCCCCTGCCTCAATTGTTCCCTTCTATCTGGGATATCAGTCATTGCACAAGTGCCAATAAATTACAACCTCCACAAACACAAGAGGTGAGATGGGGCAGGTTTTAGCAGGGTCAGGACAGGCATAAGGAATTACAGACAAACCCTTCACCCTCTGAGCAGTTCTGAGAGCCATCTTCTCCTCACAGCTTTTCAACTGGCATCAAAGTCTAAGTATCTTGCCTGCCAAATCCTGAAATGCAGTGAAAACACTAACATCCACTATTCAAATGTCATCAAACTCTATCCAAACAGAGAAACGTCAACAAGGCGACATAAAGACCTCAGCCAGACACTGTAAACTGCACACCTTGCCATCACTATGTCCTCCTGAATGCCTTGGATAATTCCAAGACCCCTGGGGATGTGGTGCAACTAGTAATCAAGTCTGTATGAACAAAAGGGTCCTTCTCTAGGCTGTAGCTTCAGTATCAGGTAGAGAGACAAGTAGTCTTGGGCCATTTGCTGCCCAAAGCTGCCTGACACCTTGCCTGTGTAGAGAGGCCCCGAGGGGCTGTGTCCAGGAGTGCCAAGCCTATGCCTCATGGCTGCATCCTCACCAGTGCCTTGTCCCAAGTTTAAGACATGGCAGTCAATGCTGAAGGCTGAGACATGAAACACTCTGCCAGACTTCTTCCAGCACACCTTGAGGTGATTTGAGATATCACTGCTTTCAGCTTCCACATTTTCCCATCGGCTTTCCGCAGGGGCCATACTGGGGCGTTGCTGGTGCTCTGCTGCTCCACCAGCAACTCCTTGTTTCATGGGAGCACATCCCACTGCCCCAGGCTGGAGCAGCTGAGGCCCAGCCACATGCCCTCAGCCAGCTCAGCAATGGCAGATGGGTCTCCAGGAGAGGGGCAGCTGACCCAGTGAGCTGGGAGAAGGTCATGTGTGTGACTCTCTACCCACCGAAACAGTGTCTGTGGCACTGGCAATGTAGCACCATGCCTTTCCCTCCAGAGAAGGCTACCACTGGCTTAACTCTAGGACAAAACCACTTCAGGATGCATCCTTAGTGTCTTCTGCCCTTTGAGGAGGCCAGCAAAGGATTCTGCTGCTCCTGCTGGTGCTGCACAAACCTGAACAGGCCACCCTCAGGCCCAAACCAGCTTCCTTCTGGCCCTCCTCTGATGTTAAAAAGAAAACCTGTACTGCTGCTTTAAATGTGGTGCATGTTAAAAAAAAAAATTGACAAGCTCCCTCACTCTCAAAAGAGTAAGAAATTTTCATTGATTGATTTCTTCATGGCTTCTTAAACAGATAATTAATTCACCGTGAACCTGCGGACACACCGTCGTGAGTCGTTAATATTGTAAATTCACATATACTTCAATAATCGCCTGACCCCCCCGTCACCCCGAAAAACAGATAGCTGTGCAGCAAGGAGGAGGGGAATGGGGGGGGAATCGATTTTCAAAGACATGAAGGGATCACCCAGCAAAGGGAAGCTATTGATTCTCTTTTATAAGACACCGCTATAATATTTATTCTTTTGTAAACAGAATTAACCCAGCATCATGGGTCATTCCTATCGAACAACTTTCCTCACATGTGCACAGCAATGCTGATTGTATCAGATGAGGTAGAAACATCCAAACTGTACCACCCACCCTGGCTCGCACCTAAGCATCTGCTCAGGTCCGGCGTGCCGGGTCCTGCCGCCATGGCGCAAACCCAGCTGGCGCAGGGCTGGCTGCAGCCGGGCTTGGCTGCGCAGGTATGGGCAGCCCAGGAAGCAGCCGTGCTGTTCTCACCAAGTGCTGCTGGCACTGTGGTGGCCTTGGGCTGCCTCGCACTGGGGATGAGGTGGCTGGGGAGCTGCTGTAGCTGGAGCCACAGACCCAGTGCTCATGGTAGACAGCTGAGCTGGGACTTCCACCTACCCACAGCTCCTGATAGAGGAAATGAGAGGGGGAATTGTGGCACAAAGAGGAGCTTCTCTCCATCCCCTAACCCTCTCCCACTCTGGAGAGGTTTCTATCCTGCAGACTCTCCACAGTCACCAAGAAACCCATCCAGCAGCAGAGGCGGCAATTGGTGTGAGGACTCCATCACATCCAAGCTCCTCGCTGCCCACCCATGGTGGGGGGGGATGCAGACCAAAAGATCCAAGCAAGGCATTACACTCCAGAGCCCTGAGGCTTGGTGGCCCCATGCACGGGGACAGCACAGGGACAAGGAGCAACAGGGCTCCCTGATACTGAGGCATGAACTGTTGCTTCTGAGTGGACAACTACACTTCATCCAAATTAAAGGTCACCCCTGAAGAAAGTAAGAGCCTGAATGGCAGAAGTGACAAGCAAAAGCCAATGGGAAGCTTCTGGATCAAGCATCCCAAGGAAGAGCCAACATGATATGATCCAGTCAGGGATGGATCTGTAATCCTGCCTGGAGCCATTTTCCTTCCCTGAGTTTATCTGCATAAATAGTGAATCACTGTTCCCTGTAAGAGTCTACTCATATACATTCAAGCCTCTTGAAGGATGAGTCTTTGTATTTTGTGTAGACAAAAATGGAAATCTTTGCCTTGGGTACAAACATGCCTGAGGTCTAGAAAACTCTGGAGGCTGTAACTGTGAAAATCCTGGCTACCCATCAACTCCTGAATTGCCATCAAGTAGCATCGGGGAGTCCAAAGCAAAGACAGAAATCGTAACAACACAGGGCTTCCTTGCATTTGCCCCACAAACTTGAAAAGTGTTTTCCAGTAAGGTCTTCCTGAGAACTTCTGTAACGAAAAGTGTGATTCACATTTCACCAAAACAAAACAAAACGAACAAACAAACAAACAAACAAAAAACCAACAAAAAACACCCAAAGAAACCTCTCGGCCACGTTTCATAGGCTAACC